>JBBMKA010000001.1:8732820-8756839 GCA_037833695.1 Sechiopsis laciniata
TGGATTATGCTAAACCATCCATCAAGCTAAAAATCTAAACTGATGACTTAGGGATAAATTTAATTAATATCAACCAACAATATAGATGAAAAACCTGCAAATTCTTCCACATTGGGCATCAAAGCTTCAGTTCTGTTTTCTGCAACATTTGGTTCTGAACTAGGTAGAACTCCTCCCCGATTTGTAACATCTGAAACCTCCCATCTCATCTGCAATTTTGTTTCATCTCCTTCCTTAGCGGCATTATCTCCTTTCTTTCCACCAACATCAATGCCTTTAAATTCTGTTTCTTCGGCAATCACTTGCGGAATCTCACGCAATATGCGTGATTGTTCTTCTGCATTCTGAAGTAGCTGCTTTTTCTCCAGATATTTGTCAAGCGTACATAATGACAGTTAAGGCTCATTTGTTTTGTTTTAGCCTTCTAGACAATCATCCTAGTGTTACACAGATCAAAAGCTACTGAATGTGATATTTATGACAGCATGCCAGTCTAATGATAAGCATAATATTGTATGATGATGATATGCAAATACAAGAACTGGTAAAAAAACAGATCTAAAGTTGTGGGTGACCATGTAATGGAGGAAGAAAACTATTACAAATTCATGATGGGTTCAGAAAAAAGCAGGAATCTTAGTTAAACAGATAGTGGAAAACAGTGCTTCATCTTCTATAAGTTATGTGAGTGCTGTGATGAACATTTTGAAAGGACAGCAGAGTGCAGAAGTTCAAATTGCAAAGGTCTCAAAAAATTCATCTTTAAGAAACAGTTCTTTATCTACCAAGGGTCATAGAAACTTGTTTTAGGTTAGAAAAGAAAAAGTGCTCAATCTAGATTGGAGCTCTTTCATGGTAATTTCACGTTTGAGCTCACGACGATTGGAAAGAAATAAAGAAAAGCCATTGAGAAGTTTTTTTAGGCTACTTTTCTGATAACCCCCTTTATGACTGATAATGCTCTTTTGCAAATGGGAGATAGAAGAATCTGAGGTCTTGGATCAGAAGAAAATGGATGCACATACATATATTTTAACAAGAAACAAAACTTTTTATTTGATCCTACCTATCTTAGATCATTGACAAATTCACCCGCCACTTACAATTCTTGTAAAAAAAATTTCATCCCCCAATATTTTTTTGAATCCTTATAGAAGATGAAAGGAAGCCATGGTCCATGGCATTGTCCTTCAACTAAATTGTTACCAAAGACAATTTTGATTCTGGTGTGAACACTTAAACAAGTCAGAGATTGAAGTAATTCAAGCGCCAGACTATTTAAATTTTAATGCTTATGAACTCTGCATTTGTTGAAGTTGCAATTAACGAGGGACTTCCCTTGGCAACGGTTAATGAGCCAATTGCATTTAATGAGAAGTCGGATAATCAAACTACTATTGAGGATAATGTAATTAAAGCCCCAGTTTTTTCCAAGACCGAATGGACTCTCCCATTCCATCGAGCATCAAAGTTATTAAAGATCGTTTTACTGAAGCTTATTCAAAGTCTTTTTTTTTTTTTGAGTACCTCAACATTTTGGGTTGGGGGATTTAAACCCGCGACCTCTTGGTCGAGATACATGCCAATTACAGCTGAGTTAAGCCCACTTTGGCAAAACTTAATAGTCTGTGACCCTTCCACTTCTCAAATTCCATAAGATTCCATTTTTAATTCCGATGTAATTAGGAGTCTATTTCTAGTCTTTTAGTCCATTGCCCAAGATGGTAGCCCAAAAGTCACAGCTCAAACTTTAGTATATCCCGTCATTGTAATATTGGGTTAGTTGTGATGTTTTTTTTTTCTTTTTCTAGTTTCGAAAAGGTTATTAATTTTATGGTTCTGCTTGTAGAGCAATTATTTACAAAATAGGTATGCATGAAGCAGTGGCTCCAGATGTCAAGCATGGGGATCGAGTTATAACTACATGGATGCATTCATTTCGAGTCATAAGCTGAAGGTATTAGTGCACTTCCTAAACTTGATTTCTAGATGTTATTTTCTTCTGGTTTGAAGCTTGGTGCAGCTTGATGATTGTAGTCTTAGGCTGTTTTGGCTTGTCCAACGTGTTACGTAGTCTAGGATTGGAATTGGTTCATTTTGGTCTTTGATTTTTAGATTCTTCCGGGGCTTTCTAAGTGAGATCAATATCTTGGCATTTGGCAGCCTTCTCTCAATTGCAAAAGGACTTTTTTTTTTGTTGGGGGTTTGGTTGGCAAGGAATCAAAGATTCTTGCATTGGTTTGATCGCTCAAGACCGCTTGTTTATTAGATCCATCAAGTCGTTCTCTTTCGTAGTCTTTTAATGATTTTCTTTACAGAATAATCTCTCTAGGGGTATCACAGACAAGATGTTTGCTTGAGCCCCTCACCCTTCCCATCCTCCAAACCTTCCTAAAGCAAAGTAGTCAAAGCTTCATTCACTGAACCTCAACATCTTCCTCCTTCACTCTCAGGGTTGAATAAAGTTGACCTTTTTGCAATTCTACCACCACGACACAACATCTACCTCTCGAGTTTACAACCAGCTGAGCCTAAATCCAACTTCAGCACACCTCTACAAAGCTCTTCCACTTCCACTTTCTTGTTTGTTTCAACACAAACATTTTCCTCACCACCCTCACCATGAGGGCCTTCCTCTCCCCACTTCTCATGTCTTCTTATAACCACAATTAGAACCATCTAAAATTATACTAGACAGATATCGACTTTGAATAGCCAAAAGAAACAATGCAATTAACTGAAAAAACAATTGAGAGAGAAGAGAAACAGGGATCAAACGCTAATACAGTTTGATGCAAAGTAGACAAGAAAACATTTATTAGAGAATTAGAGAGGAAATATGCATTGACATCATAGTGAACTATTGACATCAGATGCATCCTCTATCGATCATAAATAATAATTATCTAATTATAGCAGCAATTAAACAAAATAACACTTGGAAGACAGGAAATGTTGCATATGTAAATAAAATGTATGACGGGTGTGCAGATGTTTGTTATGAGAGTTCACAAACAAAATAAATCACAAAAGGATATTCCTTTCGCCACCCCTTCTCATTTGCTTGATCAATGAGGTTTTGCAGCAAAGAAATTTCTCTCGAAAGCCACTGAAACAGAAACATAGCACCGAGTTGGCAGACCAAGTCATCTAACAAAAAAATTTGCAAAAAGAATTGGTATTCCAGTCATGGACGCATGAGACAAATTTCATACTCCAAATGAAATTGTTCGACGAAGCTCATGAGACCAGAAAAAATTCATACTCAAGGATAATTTAGCACAGTAAGGAAACACTTCATCAGATGGGCATGACGGTTTAGGCATGGAGTAACTTTTGCATACAATTCGACAGATGTATATAATCTATAGAGTGATTTTGATCTGACAGCTTTTGGAGTTTGGTAATAATTTTATGTAGTTTACTCTTCACATATCAAGATTTGATATTTGAATGAAGCCTTCGTTCAGAAACATCCATTAATTTTTCAAAGAAAATTTCCATCAATTTATTAAGCAAAACATGGACATGTTTTTTTTCAATGAAAAGAGACAAAATATTCAAGGATACAAACTCTGGTTGGAAGTGCTAAATAACATCAAAAGAAACAAGCTAACAGGGGACAAAAAGGCCTCCATATCCCAATTCATAAAAATATAATAAGAAAGTTCTCATTTTATTTTATTTTTTTTCATTTGAAACTAAAATACACTGATATAATATCATTATAAGACAATTAAAAGATTATAGGTTGAATTACAATTTTAGTCTCATTGACTTTGATGGTTCTATTTATTTGTCTCTTGACTCTCTAAAACTTACGAGTTTTATTGTAACAAGTTCCAACCGTTAACTTCATTATTTAAACCTTGGTGGCGTGGCATGTTAATTTAAAAAATTAAAAAGGATGGTAATGGAAAGTTTAAAGACACATCTTTTAAGATAAGGAGAATGAAAAAGGTGATTTTGGAAAAACGTGACTAGGAAGAATGATTCTCGGCGGTCCAAACACGAAGAATCATCCTCATTCTTATTCTCCCCAGTTGTTCTTGGTGGCACAAACACACCCTAAGCAATTCATCAAGAAAAAAAGTATCCACTCACCAAAATTGAGCCCTTATCTAATCTAATGACGAATCGGGGCCTCTTTTTTTTTTTTTGTAATTCTTTGGATATAGCCTAAAGCAATCAAACACACTTCCTAAAACTAAGTTTAGCCATACAAACACCAAAGTCTCCAAGGGGCAACCTTGTTGGTTGAGGCTTGGGGCTTTCAAGGTATGCTTCCTTAGACGTCTCACCATCTCGACGAGTGAGCTTAATTGTAAAATCTCTTGTTGACTCCTGGGTCTGGGATTTGGAACGGGAACGGGTACTTCAGAGTATAGTGGAGTCAATCGGTTTTTTAAAAAATCACGAATGAAACGCCAATATTTTGGAAAACGCTGTTATGAGAAGAGAAGCTTTTGTGATGCAGGAGGGTTTATTAGCCGTTTTACAATATTTTGGTAAACTAGCCCGTTATAGGCTAGCTCTTCAGATTTAGGCTATTGATTATGGGTTATAACAACTGTGGAGGTTGCTGGTCAATTGTTACCTTATGGTTAATTAGTAAGGTTGTTTGGACTTCGAGATAGGATGGATTTTTAGCAGTTGGGGTTGTTATGACTATTAAATACCTATAAATATTAAATACTTGTATGTCTTTTGGCAGCTGATCATGGATAAGAGCATACTTCCTAAGGCTTTTATTTAATAAGAAACAACAACATTTTTAATGATAAAGATGAAAGTGCAACAGAGGCGGTGGGTCAGGTTCTGAGCCTTAATACGTAAACACAAATCTGGATCTCTTAGAAAGTTGAACATTCAACTTTAGATCCTAAAAGGGAAAGGTTTGTATATCGAAGGAATTATCTCAAGAATCATCTACATATCCATGAGAAAGAACTCGCATGTCGGAAACTTTCTGGTAGAATTGGCACAAAGGGAAAGGAGGGAAGATCATGACTCATCCCAATATGACGTCAGATGGTGGAGTGTATGGAGAAGACCGCAGCCTATAAGAAATCGGCAAACTCACACCACTTCTTGCACATAATTCAAGCCTCGTGTTCGACATTTGATCAACATCGATGTTAGGAGCAACAGAACATAAGTCCTTTTCTAGAATCATGCTGGAGGTATTTAATATTCTATACACAACTTCCATATGCTCTTTAGAAGGACAATTAAAGAAGGTTAAAATACCATTTTGTTCCCTCAACTATCCTCTTTAATCCATTTTGGTCCCTAAAGTTTCAAAAGCTCAAATTTAGTCCCTCAACTTTGCCAAAAGCTTAAAAATGGTCCTTGAGTTAAAAAAAAAGAGGTAAACTATGGTTAAAATTTTGATGAGTTGTCAAGAAAATAAGAATAAAAAATAAAAATATTCATTTTATCCATTTCATCTTCTTTCTCTCTCCCTCCCTCATCCATGGCTGGAGTGTTGGGAGACCGAAGGAAGACCACGTGACTTCTTTCGATGCCGGAGGAGGAAAAGTAAGAGGCCAGTTGAAGGCATCTCCAATGGGTCTCCAACCATGTGTACCAAGACTCGCCGTAAATGATGGACTGGCACTCACCATAGATGACAGTGACTCTTTCAAGGAAGCACAAGGCTGTTAAAGGAGAGAAAGTCGCAGGCCAAGGCTTCAAATCTTCCATGGAAATGGAGGATTTTTTTATTGCTCTGTTTTTGGATCTGCAAATATAGGAATTTTATTGAAAGTTGCAGTGTGGAGGATTGATTAGGAGATGAGTGGATAATGTATACAACAATTTAAAATGTTTTTATTTTTCTTTACTGAATAGTCTTAAGAAGAAAAAATCATTAATTTACAAATTTAATCCTCATCAATTTGTTTCTATAGATTTTAAATTTATAATTAAATAAAATTTTATGAATAAGATCGAAGGAGGCCAGGGACGGTGCAATTGGCGGAGTTGGCGAGAAATGGCGTTTTCATTTCATTTTTCTGGTGAATCGGTACCGACCGGCCAAATTAGAAAATGGGATGGATGAAGTGAATAGAGGAGGAAAAATTTTGATTTTTCTGAGAATCAATCGTTGTTTGAGCTTTGTAGTTTGAGGAAATAAAAGAGTGAAAATCTGTGTGAACTTAGAAAATGAAAGCAAATTGAGGTGAGAGAGGAAAGGAGAGAGGAAGAAGATAAAATAAATATCTGTATTTTTTATTCTTATTTTCTTGACAACTCATCAAAATTTTAACCATAGTTTACCTTTTTTTTAACTTAAGGACCATTTTTAAGTTTTTGGCAAAGTTGAGGGACTAAATTTGAGCTTTTGAAACTCTAGAGACCAAAATGGAACAAATGAGATAGTTGAGGGACCAAAATGGTATTTTAACCATTAAAGAACTAGCTTACTAAACTTACTGCAAAGTTGATATCTGGTCGAAGTAAATTAACTTCCCAACTAGTCGTAGATACTTGCCACGATCAACTGCGTTCATCATCAATGTTAACTATCCATCAGTATGCAACCACTCATCTCTGTCTCTTTTAAAAAATCTAACATATATTTCTGTTGAGTGACAAAAATTCCTTTGCTAGATCTTGCTACTTCCATTCATAGGAAATATTTCAGATGTTCCAAGTCCTTAATTTCAAATTCTATGGAGAGGAGTTGTTTAGGATGAACTACTTCTTCAACAACATTCCTTATCATCAACATATACTATTAACACTCTAATATTTAAATTTTAAAAAACTTTAACTAGGCGCCCGGTGGAGGTGAAGGTGACGCCAGACGCAAAATTGCATAAAAAAGGCGAGATCTCAATTGAAATTTCTCACCTCAAAATCTAAAGAGGTGCTCGACCCCCTGGACTCCTCGCCTCTCTCCATAGGCGAGGGTCTTGATAACACTGAGTTTATGTTTCCTAGGGAAAAAATTAAATGATTATTAATAATCGTACCTTTAGCTATCTTTTGGTTGATCATTAAATAATTAGAGAATCCTTCTCAAGGATTCACGTCATTTTGTAATAAGTCCCGTTCAATTACTTCAAACAATCGCAAGACTGCTAGTGCTACAATTTAAATAAATTTTTCATGACTGATACAACAAAAAGAAAACTTTGAGGCAGCCCTCTGGCGAATGGAAAATTTGGAGTTATCATCATACGTACTTGTTTAGTAATATCCACATGCAAGACATCAACTTTTTGTTGAACCTCTGCCTACCAAAATGAAAATAAGCACATATAAATAAGAGAAATAATCGACAATGAAAGAAATAAAGAGCTACTCCACACTACAATTAGGGAAAATATTGACTACCCATAAATGCAACCAGAAGAGAAAGAGGTGTACTTCATATTAACATTGAACATCAATGATCTTATATCATTCACATGTTGAGGACATTAACATAATTTAAGTTTTACATGAATTATTGCAAATTGTAGTTGATTTTCTTATTCACCAAACTAAAGATTACCAAGAAAAATACATATAAAGAAGGAAAAAAAAAACAAAACAATGAAAATATAAAGATAGAATATAATCTTTTTTTTTAATCGGAAAATCAGAGCTTCACTCCACTATACTCGGGATAATCACGCCCGTCCCTAGGTCAGGTACCAGGAGTTCTCAGGGACATTGAGGGAAGCACACTTTTAAAGTTCAAGCCTTCAACCATTGCACCACTCCTTGGGGATAGATAGAATACAATCTTATAATAAAGAAAGAAGAGAATACAAACGACAGAGTAAAATAAAAAAATTCTACACTCTCAACTGGATTGTAAATAGTATAGAAGTCAAGCTTGGAGGAGTTGAATTCTTAAAAGCTTATCCTTGGTAATGCTCTCGTGAGTATGTCAACAACTTGACAACGAGATGGGACATAGTTTAATTTCACAATGTTGTTGTTGACCTTCTCAAATATGAAATGTCAATATATCTTTATTTGCTTTGCAATGAGACTTTTTGCAACACTTATGACAGATTGACTATAACAAAATATTTTAACTGATTTTTTAGTGTCATTCATCTCTCTTAAAAGTTTCTAAATCCATATTTCTTCGCATATTTCCAGAGTGAGAGATTTGTACTCAGCTTCACATAACTTTTTGCATCAACAACTAATCTAAATTACCCCAAACCAATGTTTAAAAGGCTCGCTCAGGTGGACACCTGCCTTCCGTGCCTTGAAAAGGTGAGACTTGTGTAAAAAGACGGCGTGACCCTTCCTTTGATTAATAACCCTAAACACAAAAATCCTTATGTTTATGATTCTTTTTCTTCTTTGTCAACTAAAAAAAAATAACACTTAAAAAACCCTTAAAAGTATTTTTTTAATACTCCCACTCTATGCAATCTATTCTTTAGGAATGTTCTTATATATAATGCACATGTCAGTATTCAGCTCTTTATGTATTTTATTTTAATAGATTAATATATATGTTTTGAGGTAAATTTATATATTTTTCTAAAAATGGTGCGTCTTGGAAAATAAAGCACGCGTCTTTTGTGAGCCTAAGGCTCCAGAGAGTCCTTGCATCTTTATGTGCCTTGCACCCTTAAAAAAACTGCTCGAAACCTAAGACTAAAAATAAATGAACAAAGAGTATTTAACTCTAAACCTTAAAGGTTACTCAAAACCCAAATTGACCTAAAGCTATGATACCATGTAAATTGTAATTGAAAGAATCCTCTATTTGTATTATTCCTTAGAATGATATATATATTGGCATATAAGGGAACCCTAACTAAGATATTTATAGCAAATATAGAACAACAACGAACTCAACTAACATTGTCAATTAAGAGAAACAAGGGGAGCCTTTGTGTGACAAGAAAAACTTACAATGGTTAATCTCTTGATCGAGCCATGTTTTACTCTCAAATCCAGATCTTTGCATTCCTCCTACGATATAATAAATGGCAATAAGACTTCCAACACTACCATAATAAGATAACTACAATGCAATACATACAAGTAGCAAGTAGATGCACATGCAAAACTACATTTCAAATTTTCAATACAACAAAGGTAAGTTTTGGCTTGGAGAAAAAAAGAGGCTCTAACAAGTAATAATCAATGAGTTAGAAAACAGATTCTTAGGGAAGATGTGGGCGGTAAAGATTTAATAAACAGTAGTAGATACTCTTCCTTGTCCAGTAATGAAAAATCTAGAATTGACATCTAGTGGCAGGATGCTAATACAAATCAGATTCATCCCAAGAGGTAAGATGCTCTCTTCTCTCTCCTCTAAATAGCTTTTGCGATTCTAGTTCCTTTCAAGGTAATTTATATCATTTAATTTTCTGAACAAGAAACAACGATTTCCTTGAAAAGAGACTTGGGTGGTCTAGGACTTGGTGCATTGAAATTGAAAAATCAAGCGTTGTTGGCAAAATGGGGTGGAGATTACCTCAGAGAACATTTCATCTGAAAGCATGCAAATGCTGACATCTTTCATCACATTGGAAACATGAAGAACGAATCTTGTACCCAAATCACCAGGAATAGAAACTTTATCCACCCCTAAAGGATATCAACAAAAAAACAGATCGTTGAATCAATTATCTGAAATGACATATGGTTGGACAGTAAGCATATAACAACTTAGATAATCTTGAGTGATCTATGAAGCAGAAACAAACACTTTCGAGAACAAATCAGAAAAAAAAAAAAAAAAAGTTTTACAAAGAGCTTGAAATATCATACGGCAAACACATTTGAGATTACATTGAAGTTGATATCTACAGAGATAAATTAAACCAGCAGGCAATTCCCCTGTTCATGAATATAAATATAGTTCAATTACCTATAACCTGCACGAGCTGATGAGTATTTTTCTGAAGATAGTCATGGGGGTCAGATTTAATCCTGACAAAGCTACCAGTCAATTTGCTCTCAAAGGTTTCAGAATCTTGAACCAAATCCTCAACCAAGCTTCTTCTCAAGTACACAAGACTAATATTAGCAGGAACAATCGCAGCAAAAGAGCTCTTAGGGTGCACCAGAATTCTAGGTTTCTGAACAAACTTTCTCAGCGGCGTTACACCATTCTCCCGTTTATTCGAAAGATTCTCCTTCTCATCAGAGCTGTAAGAACAATCATCATCATCATCAGAATGATCTTGATTCTCAGCAAAGTGCTGTTCGAGCAAATCGTGGATCTTAATGCGGCCAATTGTCTTCCTTCCGAAAATCGAATGGAGCCTATCATCGCAAACGATTCGTTTCTTCTTCAAAGGATGAACGAGATTGTTGATTCTGACATAATCGTTGATGATTGTGGTAACGTCGTGCCGAGAAATCTTCTCTTTGATTTCCTTTCCGATTGATTCGAGAAATTCGATTAGTGGCCTTGAACCCCAGCCTACGAATTCGTATCTTTTGGCTCTGAATTTCCGTTTCATTCTCACCGGAGAAAATGCCTGTTGTTGTTGCCGGCTGGTTTCGATCCATTCAAGAGAATCCATCATCTTCCTCTAGCTTCGTCGTTCTGGAAACTGAACTGATCTCTGACCAAAGGAAAACGATATTTTAAGCTTTTCCGGTTTTGTACTTTATATTTGTTTTTTATTATTTAAAAAAAAAAACAATAAATCTTCGTTAAACTACACGTTTGTCCCCGAACTTAATCGGGCTCGAAAATAGTTGTCAGCTTCAGATTCATACACGTTTGTCTCAATCCACAGCCAAACACTCAAATTGTTTTTGGGAGTTGCTTGGGCGAGCGGTAGTCGAGAAGTTACTTTGAATAGTTAAAAATTTAGAATCGTAATAAAAAATTTGTTTAGATGTGTTTTTTTTATGTAGAAGAGTTAGAGATAATAACTTGTTGATTTAAGATGAGTATTTATTTTGAATAATTAAAAAAAAAATAAAAATTAGTGGTTAAAAATGAATTATTTTGTGGAATTAAAAATTAGAAGTTATTTTGAATAATAATAAATTAATGATTAGAAATGAGGAATTATTTTAAATAGTAAAAATTAAAAGTTATTTTGAGTAATTACAAAAAACTAATCTCAATATAAAATCTTCAATTTAAATCTTCTTTAAATATGACAAACAAATACTCTCTAATAGTGTACGTTTTAATACTAATATTAATATAAAAGTATGTGACAATACTTTTTTAGTACACATTAATACCAATGATGCATTTGCTAATTTTTTTTTTTTTAAGTGACTATCAAATTTTACATTTATTTATTTATTATTATTATTTTTTTTTGAGATTATAACAATTGGGGTATAGGAGATTCCAACAATGACCATTTAGTCATAATGTCATTGACATTGGCAATTTTACATTTATGTGGGTGGAACATTCTTGTTGGTCATTTCTTTATAATTTTTTTTTATTATTTTTATGCTAACAAGAGTAGAGTTCTATCACCATCATGTATATCTTAATAATCATGAAATTACAGGTTCGAATACTCTTTTCTATATTATTGAATAAAAAAAAAATATTTTTACCTTGCAATTTTAGTGACCACTAAGTCATATAAGATGCCACCAAAACTTATGCTCCTATTAACTTATTAATAAAATAATCAGAAAACTAAGACTACAAAAAAAGATGTGGAATAAACTAAGATTCTTATTTTAAATTTTTTAGTTCAACAATTAAGGTGAAAGAATGCAAACTTCTTCTAATCATCTGCACATGAGCTCATGACCTTAAAATAAAAACGACATTGTTGAGAGCCAAAGAATAAGCCATCCTTTCTAGCGTGAACAAACGCAACTAGAAGTCAGGCTCATAGTCTAACTCAACCAGTAAAATCCACATCACCACAAATATATATATATTGAAACAACATAACTTCATTTATAAACAAAACCAAAAGTACAAACCTCACACAGGTCAATATTGGTACAGACCCCAAATCACATATTGGAAGGTGGCCACTCAAAGAAAAGAAACAATAAATAAAGTTCATCTTGAACAACAAACAGCCCAATCAAACTAACGTCTTAACTAGCTTGAGATGAGAAAACTCCAACAAAAAAGACTAATAAACCCTCATCAACACGACTATGGTTGACTAACGAAAAACTTTGGGGGATAACTTGGGAACCATGAAAACTATACAAGACCCCACTAAAGTAAAAGAAGGGAAGAGTTGACCACAAATAATATAAGCTAAGCAAAGTCATGTAATTCATCGACGGAGTAGATAGAAAAACTCACAGCAGAGTAAACGTAAACAAATTGGTGTGCCATTACTGTCTCTAATGACTTTGTAAAGAACCAATGTCTACAAAATACAGATGATTACAAGTAAATTTCAAGCAAATCAAGTATCATCATCAAGAGGAGGATAAGAAAATCAGGAAAATTACACAAATTGACAATAAATTACACGGCAGGCTAACCTGCCAACTTTTTATCCCCCCTTTCTCAGACGGGGCAGCTGTCTTAAATTCTGCTGCAAATTCTATTCCTTTATTGAAATTTCTAATCTGCTTTTTTTTCTTAAGTTATGTACCTGAGAAATGTTTCCTATTCCTACCCCTCCTTTTATGTCCCCAATTTGATCATCATCTATGACTACTATTTTCTCTATTCCTACGTCTCCTACCCGAACGTCCCAACAGTACCCTTCCATTACGCCGAAGGCGGCTGACCAATGACATGCTGCCACCATCATCGTTGTCATCACTTCCATCATTGTCGCTGTCTTCACTAATGGCATCAAAACTATTGAGCTGAGTGTTGTTGGGAATAATACCTGTAGCACCTTCATTTGGTCTGGGTGAGAAAATCCTCTCCGGCTGCTGTCTAATCCGTCTGTTGAGGTCATTACCTGATGGACCAAAAGCATGCAACAGAAGAAACACATTCACCAAATTACTATCGAACCCCATTTCAAAGCCTCCATCCCTCTCTGCCTCATTCGCATTCAACCCCCCTTCCTCTTCTTCATCAGAATCAAATCCGAAGTTATTTCCTTCTATCACATAATCCCCGAAGACCACAGCTCCAGGCATTGTCGATCTGATTGTGCTCATCACGTCGTTCCTTTCGCGTTCCCGCTCCAGACTTCTCCATTTTTGTTCTAGTACAGGATCCACCTCCCGTGGCCTTGCAGATGGATGCTCCGATCGCACATGCTTCCTCAGTTCCTTGTAATTCCCTACAAACGTGCAGCTGTCCTGCATGCAGGTCCTCTTTTTTGCATTCAGATATTCTCGAGCAGGCTCGACCACAGTCCATCCTTTCACCTCTCCGCGACACAGGGGGCATGCAAGCTCAGTCACTTCATGATTTTCACCAAGCAGACTCAAATCATGCACAACAGCTGAATTATCAATTGAGAGGCTTACTGGTTGTGCATTGTTGGATGAAATCACTTTGGTGTAAGCCTTTTTGTACTGATCAAGGCAGTTGGAATAACGTAGGCTTGTACCGCACATATAGGGACGACAACCCTTATCATGAGATGAACAAAGTAACAAAACAGCATTGTGTGGGTATTCCATGCATACAGAGCAAGTTGCATCTTCCCAGTACTTTTCATCCACAGCGCTGACACAATTCTTTGGGCACAAATCCTCTGAGAAATCCCGCTTAGAAGGCAGTGGATATGGGTTTGACCTGAATTGACGGGAAGCCATCCTGCGACGTCCCTTGCTCCCTTTTGCCATTTCAAGTTTCAATCTGTGGCATATGCCAAACATTTGTAGGTAATATGAACATCAGAAAAACCTAATGTATTGTCAAAGATAAATAATAAACATCACTGCAAAATACTTATGCTCCTACAACCATGGACCGAATCCTCATTCATATAATGCACCTTATAAGTTTAAATTGATGAACAAACAATAATAGTAAACATTTTTTAAAGGATATTTAAAAAATAAAATAAGGAATGAGTTCACAAACAGCATAAACTTCATCTTGAATACACCTCATAACATTAAATTGATGAACAAATAATAATAAACATTTTTTAAGGATATTTCAAAAAAAAAAAAAAAAAAAAATTAAGGAATGAGTTCACAAACAGCATAAACTTCATCTTGAGCCAATTAGCACACAACCCCCCCACAACAAAATAAAGAAACAAAAAACTGAATGAACACGCAAATAGAAGATAACTGAGCTGATGAGTAGCAAATACATAATTTGGCACCGTCTCCTCAGGGTTTAGTAAAAGTAAGCCACTCTTGCTAAGTGGCTGACTCTGAGCTTTCATAGACTATCTTAAGACACAAACACTCAACTTTAGGAGTTGTTCTTATGGCCCTATGGCTATCAGCAACCGGCATGGTATTAATAGGAGCTTCTCTTATGCTAACTCGTCTGATAAGATAATAGCATGATTCTGCATCTGCATGGACGTAAGGTGTTTGATGGTCGGAAAATTCTTACATTTCTTTCCATTAAAAAATCTCAAAGAGTTGGAAAAATTATAGCCTCAATCGACAATTTTAACCATCTCCTGAATGGGTTATCAGTCCCATCTATTATTTCAACCTCCTCATTTTATATTAACCCTTATTTTTTAATTCATATACAATCCAAATGCATTATCAAAAGAATCAACAGGGCCAAAAAGCTTGTTGAATGCCAACATATCCATGGAAGAGAAAATAACGGTGCCATTACTGCTCCTCAACACTGGTGATGATTGAATGATCAAACGCAATGGCTTTGGCATGGAGAAGATCCATGCGAGCAAGTTATTGTCTAGAAGCTTCCATTCGGCATTTACACACATTCCCCTTCTGGCATCGACAAAGGAATGGTCATTTTTCCTATCTCTCTGGCCATATCCAACGGTGATATCTCCAACATATGAGTTGCAGGGTGATCTCCTCGACACCAGTGTTGATCAGATGACCAAATATGAAGACTTTTGTTTGTGGCTACTTTGTCTTGAAGTTTTTCATTGTACAGCTGCTCCATGACACAAATGATGATTGGGTGATCGAAAGTGACGACTTTAGCATGCAGGAGATCTGCAAGAGCTAGTTATTGTCTTGAAGCTTCCTTTCCCGATGTAACCACAAAATTCCCCCTCTAGCGTCGACTAGGAAACTGTCATTTTCTTCCCGTCCTTTCTCTTTAGCTATGTTTGATGGAGATAACCTCAACATACGAGTTACCTGTCCCAAATCTTCTAGCGCAGACATGAGATAACACTCTCAGACACACAAGCCCCCCATTTTAGGATCATAAGTTGGATGTTCAAACTTCCCAAAAGTTATGCCTTGTATTTTCCTAGTTCTCTTTTGAAAATTAGGCTGAAAAATTACTCTTTTCTCCTCTTGTAACACTTTCATTTGATCAATAAAGTTGTTTTGTTTCATAGGAAATTCAAAACAAAAACAAAAACAAAAAAAATGGTGATGTATACAAACTAAAGCTCTCTCCATTTCAAAGTCGTTTATCAAATTTATGGAGCTTGCTTTTATCATCATTCTACTAAAACAATACATGACCATGATAAAAAGGAAGAGTGGAAGGAGAATGACTTGACTAAGGCCTCTTGAAGCAAAATCTTTCCTATCGAGCAACAATTGGTGTTAATAGAGAAGTTTGAGAATAAACAACAATTCCTCCATATTTTATTGAAGTCGTTGGCCTTAAGGATTATATCAATAAATCTTCAATCAACTTTGTCAAAGCCCACAAAAAAATTATAAGAAAGCCTTTATCTTTTGTTGAAAAAATAAGAAAGCCTAATCTGGCCTTAACAACCCCAAAATATTTTAATTTCCCTCTCATTTCCCTTGTCTCCATTATATGGTTGAATAGAGGAGATAGTTGATGAGAAAAGAACAGATGAGGCAGGACAACTATGATCAGTATTAGAGCAATAGGGTTTGGGTTGTTTGCCTTTGAGGAGAAGCAAATGTCTTATGTCATCGTACCCTTAGGCCCACCAAGGGCAACACAGAGGCTCTCTTTTGTCTTTTTTGTGTCTTTTTAATGGTTCCTACCTCCTTCAAACAATGTGCCTTTGTGGGAATGCCACCACGAATTCCAAGCATAAAATCAACATGGCTTCCTAGTGAGAAAAATGGGTCTTTTTACACACTAATGTGTGAAGAAGGCAACAATTAGAGCCAAACATTTGTTAGATAAAATTGCTTGTGCCTCACAAAAACACCCTAAATACTCTGTCAAGTCTTTGTGCCTCATGAAAGAACAAAAAGAAAAATATTTATAAAAATTTAAAAAATAATAACTTTTTTTTTTAAAAAAAAAGAAGAAAATAAAAAACTTTAATCATGTCCAGGATCTGAACAAAATAGTTCATACAAATGGAAGTCAAAAAATTTCATGTCTTAATTTACCCATGCAGTCCCAAGTGACGCTGCAAGATGAAGTAATATAATTAACAACTTAAAAATGCATTCTACAGTTTTGTATGGATGTAAAAGAATTTTCAAGAACTGGAGTATAATTCAGTTTTAAATCATATAAGGGAACCGTTAATAAATATACTCTTCCTCAAAGAGACATACTGGATGCATACACACGATCCCACCCTACTTTGTCATGTTGTTTACCTACTGCCATTGATACAGAAATGTCATATTATCATGCATAGAAACACATTTTAACACAAAGAAATATAATTGAAATCTTTTATGTTTAGGCATTAAATAGAAAAATATAAAAGTTTTAAGGACTGGGGACTGAATTCATCATTTCTTTTTATAGGAAATGAAAACCATTTCATTGATATTTTTTTTAAAGTTATAAGGGAGAGGAGAGTGCCACATTGAGCCAATTACAATGCTTTGAAGCAAGGAGAAACAAAGGTGCAATGCAAATCATACAGGGAAAATACAGAAGAGGGGAGGACAAAAAATCAGTTAAAATAAGATTATAAGTGGTTGGACAATTCTATGAAAAAAAAAACATTCCTTTTACTTTAATCTCACATGTGATTTATTATTTTCAAAACAAATGTAGTTATGCTTTCTTTCCAAATCACGAATTCCAACAGGAAATTTCAATGAAAAGTGAAAACATGTACACAAAACAGTTTTGGAAACCAGATTCTCAAGCAAGGTCAAAGCTATAAACCTAATTAGCCAAGGCACAAAATCAACTAAATGACAAATGGGGAGGGAATTCAGATCAAATACCCTCTACCAACAAAATCTAACTTCTATTCAACAAAGAAATTGTAGGAAAGATAAAGAACAAATGAACAAAACCCTTATCCTAATCAATGATAGAGAGCTCCCAGAAACATATTTCATTTCTCCAAATACCAAAACATACAAGAAATAGCAAGCAGATAGATCAACAAAAAGAAACAAAAATCTACAAGATCACAAATTCAGAGAAAAATTCCAGCAATCCCAAAACACATCAACATCAGAATGCCAACACTCACCAGATTCAAAGTTCAGGGGAATCTAGATCCAAGAGAAGTCAGAAGAAAGATATCACACTGCGGCTGAAATAGCATACCCACAAAAAAACACACACAATATCATTAAAGGATACATATAAATAGCAGATAACAAAGAACGAGAACGTGCTTAGCAGCGCAATCACGCCAGAAACCAAAAGGGTATAATTGATTATTCAAAAAACGAACTCCCACATGGCCTTGACTTCTAATCATGTGATTTAAAATAAATTACAAACAGTAATTCAAAAAACTACATACAAATTACAAACCAGACAATGCCCAATAAACAAAAAGGAAAACCCAGCTTCAAAACAAAAATTCATAAGAATATAACAAACAGGAAACATCTAGCATTCAAACCGATTCTCACAATTCGAACAGGACCCAAAAGAAAACAGTAATTACCCAGAAACGCAGACGCCGAAATCCGTCCAAATTCCGCGTAGAAACACAAAATGAATCAAACGATGGAGAATCAAATTAGGGTTTATGAGAGACGAAAGCGAAGAAATCGAGGGAGTTACGATCAGAACGGAGGAGAGCGAAGAGTTCGAGTCATTTCCACGCCACTTTCTCTTTCCGCTTTGAAAGGTTCGTACATCATCGTCTCGTCTCGTATGGAAGAAGATTGCGCGACCAAATGAAGAAGGTGAGGGCGTGAAGCCACGCGCTTTGGAGGCGAGTGGGGGTTGAAGGTATCGCGAGAAGCCTGGTTTTATTCACGCGCGCCTTGATGCAAAATTGAAAAGCCGGAATCACTCGGATTTCCATCGGACGGTAGACCGCTTCGGGCCAGATTTGATCCGACGGATGTGGTGAGCTTGCTTCGACGGCTGTTTAGATGACACGCAATCATAAAGGCCGGTTTTCTTCTCTCTTTTTCCTTTACGGCAGAGGCCGAATTTTTTACAATCGAGTAAAGTTACTAAATTTTGAAAATTAATTAAGGGAATTAATATAGAGATTTCATTATTTTTGTTTTTTTTGAGATATAAATATTTCATTATTAAGTAGATGAATAAAGGGGATTTTATATGTATATCGAAATAAATCAACAACAAATATCATAAATATGGGTGATATGATGATTTCATTGTTTAATGGTAATACATTTTAATTGAGTTGAACATTTCTCTTCATATAATATTTTACAAAATAAATATTATAATTAAAAATGCAATGCTCAAAATTTGTTATTGGGAGATATTTCTAATACAATTAACAAACTACATCATTTAAAATTTAAAATAATTAAAAAAAAAATTGTAATGTTATACGTGTCAAGTACAAGAGAAAATGTAGATTTAAAGAAGTTGTAACTAGTACATATCTCTATGTTTTTTTTTAATAACTTTTACCATTATTCTAATATCATAATTGAGGGTGAGAATTCGAATTTATAACCTTAAGTTTGTTATTGAATATATACTAATATCGTTTAACTACTATTCTTGTTAGCTTTATAATATTTTGTTTGAAACTTTTAAATGTGCGACATATACCTTTGATCATCATATCTTATTCAACATTCCTCCATGCCACATCGATGAGTATGTGTCAATGCATGTAAGTGTGTGTGAATTAAGGTTTTTCAAAGCCTTCGTAGCCAGCCATGGTATTATTGGTCGCAAGCACCACCCTTCGAGTCTTAAATTGCAAAATTTATGTAGTCGCATGATTGTGACGAAGTTACACAAATAACTTGTCATCTACTTGTTGATAAGCTAGTTATGTAGCTACCTACATAAACGACTAGTTGGTTTGCATAAATGAATTTGCACCTCATCGCATCTGTAAATTAAGATCAGTTGTAACAAGATATTCCATATTTACTATCGTTATTTAGTTTAGGGAGTTGAATCAAGCAAAACAGTTTTAATTATACTGTATAAGATCCGTAACAGAATGTTAGTTACAGGTTTGTTGTAACAACTTCTATATACGAATCAGCTTTTAGCAGTAGTTAGAATGACGAAAAGCAGTTAAGTTTGAGGTATTTTTAGAGAAGCAATTCCAGAATTAAGATTGTAGTTGAGAGCTCCAAAAAACTTCACTTGTACTCTTGAAAACTCCTTAGTAAATACTATTTGAATCTTGCTCTTTCACAACGGATTAGCCCTAATTTGGGTGAACCACTTACATCTTGTGTTAACTCTCTATCTTTTTACTTTCCTGTACATCTTGTGTGTGTTTCTCCTTGTTCTGTACTGAAAAGAGAGAAGAGAGAAAGAAAAAAGAAGAAGAGGAGGTTTCGATCATACCGTTTGTACCCGTTGATGCTGCTGCTCGTTATTGGTTTGAATCGATCTCGCATTTCCGCACGAGAGAAGCCAAGACGTACGCTTCCTTATATGGTAGGCTTTGGATTTCCTCAAAATTCTGCAAATTCTCAATAGTATCATACGCAGTCACATCAACGCTCGTGTCAACACATTGTAGCTCGCTGAGCAGTGGTATGTATGAGCTCGACAATTTGAGTATACTTATCGTAACTACACACCATGCTCCATTTGACACATCTTGCTTGTGCCGCCGATTTTTACTGGGGTATTTCGGTCATTTGATCAGTGGGTAACTGCAAGTATTTTTACAAAATTTTGAATCCAATGCAAATAATTCAAGGCCTTCCAAGTTTTACATTTAATATAATCAAATCGTAGTAAAACTAATACTCCTAAATGTGCATAAATAATCAATTTTGCAACCATCATTCACACAACACATGTAACATATAATTGGTCGAAAATTTAAAATATATGGAAGTGCAATTTACCATATAAATATTTAGAAGACTGCCAATAAACACAAAGTTCTAGCAATATTTTAAATAATTTTATAGTCATGAAATTATATGTTTGGATCTCAATTTCCAAATGTCGTTAATTAAAAAAATATATATTATATTAAATTTTATCAAATCATAAAGACACGATTATACTTTTTACAATCATAGAGATTAAATTATAAATTTCGAAACTTATCATTTATACATATTTTAATGAGTATATATATATATTTAAAAAAGCTTTAATGCTTAACGGGTTGACATATCAATGCTGCCCTAAAAAAGAAGATACTTTAGGTTCCACAAGATTTGAACTTACAAATAGTTAGTATATGTTATTATGAGAATTTATCTTCAAATGGTTCTATGGTCTAGTGGTCAGGACATTGGAGTCTGAATCTAGTAACCGGAGTTGAATCTCGGTAGAACCTATATTTTTTCCGAGCTTTGTTATTTTTAAATCATATGAATGCATGAATTATCAAGTTGCAAGTTTCTTATTGCCCGTATGTATGTATGTATGTATGTAGTATATATGTATGTATGTATGTATATATGTATGTATGTATGTGTGTATGTATGTATATATGTATGTATGTATAGAAGTATTTTAAATATTTTAACGACTTGAGCCATGTTTAAATCGATTTAATTTTGTGTACTTTAAATATTGATATTAAAAGTTTTGTTAGTTTCCAATCACATAGTGTGTATATTACTGAGCTGCTCTTGTTGTAGATTACATAAGGTTATTGACTTCATTCACTTGCACAAATTTCATGATGAAAATAAACACAGCATCATACATTTTTACTTCTATGTTTAATTTCAATTAGGAGGATAGTAAAGAACCATGTAGAGTGGTCTAGTAATAAATAAATTTTTAATTAATCTACTAAATAAATATATACTAATTAAGAAGGGATGAATTCAATCTATAATAATCATATACTATAATTATTCTTGTTTGTAGGATAATAATCGAAGTACGTATAAACTACAGACGAGAACAATTATAAGATATAATTTAAGACTTGTTCTAAAATTTAAAAACATAACCTTCAGTTCTACCACTTGTGTTCATGTACGTCTCAATTTTCAATTATGAATGCCAATAACCTATATTTAAGTTTGATTAAATCGGGTCACCAACAAAAACAATAGTTAGTGTACTTTCATAATTAAGAAGTTATGAGTTCAATTTGATTCATATGTTTCAAAAAGTTAAACATTTTTAATTACCTATTTTATAATATACACTTTAATTTAGTAATTACAAATGCTTTTAGTTTACTTTTACACTTATTTTCTTTTAAAAATTAAATTCATATGAAATTAAAATAATCACTTTTTCAATAGTCACACAAGATACATTATATAATTAATAATTTTGTTACCTCAGACTAAAAAAGCAAACATGTCAATTAGACCAAATTAAAAACATACCACGAATATAAAAACTAAAAATGGAGTTTTCTCAAAACAAAAGAAATTAACAAAACATAGAAACTCTATATTTTAGTTCTTTAAAACCATAAATATTAAATTTTAACTTTCAATCTTTTAAAACCATGAATACATAATTGTTCAAATTATATTAACCAAATTTATAATTGATCATATTAATAATAATTATAATTCTTTCTTTTAATTTTCAATTGCTTTCCCCGTTCAAAAATAATAATAATAATAAATAAATAATAATCAAATGCTTTCCCGCCAAGAAAGAATAATAACTTCATTTTGTTTTTTAAATTATCAGTAAGATAATCTTCCGGCTCCTACTCCTATTAGAATTCCAATAACTAAACCTGGTTGTAAATTGAAATTATCCACTGCTCTGTCCCTTATAAAACCATTTAAATTACTTAAAATTAATTCCAAACTCCACTCTCTAATTAACTCAAGTTTAGAGCATGGAGAACTTGAAGAGCTCCGTCGATGCTCATCCTTTTTCGTCCATTATTCAACAACATTATAATCTGAATTATTATTCAAACCTTCTTAATGAGATTCCCCCATTCGGTATCGATGATTTGGAAATCGATTTGACTGATTTTGATCCTATTCCGTTCGATATTCCATCTCCTGATTTAAATCCATTGTCTGTGAGTCCAGTCGAGATGCTTCAATTTGATCCCACCGATAATATGGTGTTTGAGACGTCTCCACTGCAGCCGTCCCCGTCTCGTAATGAGGTGAATATTGAGAATGATAGTTCTAGGCTTACTCCGTTCGTTAGTACTCCACGTTCTGATCTTAGTCCTGTACTGTGTGTAGCAATGCCGCTGCAACCACCACCATCCCCGCCTCGTAATCAAACGATGAATATTGAGAATGGTTTTAACCCTACTTCGTTCGTTATTCCATGTCATGATCCGAATCCGACATTGGAGAGACAAGTTGAGATGCCTCGATTTGATCCGACTGAAAATATGGTGTTTGAGATGCCGTGGTCGATTGCAATGCCATCTTCGTCGTCCCCGCCTCGTAATCAAACGGTAAATGGTGATCAGAATGGTTTTAACCCTACTTCGTTTGTTATTCCATGTCCTGATCCAAATCCAACACCGGGGAGACAAGTTGAGATGCCCCGATTTGATCCAACCAAAGATATGGTGATCGAGAATCCATGGAAGGCAATGCAACCATCATCGTCCTCCCTGCCTTGTAATCAAACAATGAATCTTGAGAATAATTTAAACCCTACTCCGTTCTTTATTCCATGTCTTGATCCGAATCAAGAACTCGTGAGACCAGTCGAGACACATCAATTCAACCCGATCGAAAATATGGTGTTTGAGAATCAATGGATTGCATCGTCGTCCTCGTCGCCTGCAAATACCAAGAATCTTGATTTTAGGCCGTTTGGCAATGAATACAAGACGAATACTGATATTATTTGCGAGAATTATTTGGGGGCATATCGTGTGGATTCATCTTCGGCTAGAACTGCCGCTGATCGGAACGTTGCGGCGGCGTTCAATAATTTATTGAACTTCAACGATACTAATGGTTTGTCTTCGTCGTCCACTAAGTTTCCGCCGCCGTGCAATGAAGTTGAAGCTGCGACTCACGGCGGAGCCAACTCATCATCGTTCAAAAAAAAGTGGAGCGTTCAAGAACACATGTACGTACCTCACTAACTTTTTTTTTTTTTTTTTTGAGAATTGTACCTAACTAAATAACTAACTAACTTTGATTTTTTTTTTCTTATTAAATTGCATATTTTTTTAAATGAAAATTAAATGGAAAGTTTTAGGCTAAAAATAGATTGGTTTTCTTATCGGGTAAAAAAAATAGATTAAGTTTTTTAAAATATCAATTCCTGTAAATTATTTATTTTTTAAATTACAAATTTAGTTCGATATAATTAGTTTTTTTAGAAGTGTAATTTGAAGTTGTTAATAAGTATTAAACTTTAAAATATATTTAATATTAACTCATCTATGTATCATTACAATTTATGGTTAGATTTTTTTTTTTTTAAAAAGTAAATTTAAAGTTAGTTGTCGAGAATATTAGATACCTAACTTTTAATACAAATTTAAGACTGTAAAAATATATTTGACATTTTCAAAGTTAAGGACGGTTATTAGATACCAATTTAATTTTGTGAACTTATTTGTTACAATATATATATAAAAAAGTTTATAGATTTGAACCTGTAATTTAACATTCTTTAACAAAAAAAAAATGGAAGAGGTTCTATATTAATAATAAATTTTTCTTTAGTTTTCCATTTAGAGTTTATATTTATTTCTTCACAGTTTTCTTTGCTGTTGATTTTCTATTTTATACAAAAATACTTAAA
>JBBMKA010000001.1:8764724-8779057 GCA_037833695.1 Sechiopsis laciniata
TTATTTGATCTTTAGTAATATATATCTCTATATTGTAATTTCATCTACTAATGAAATTGTCTCTTATCCAAAAAAAATAAATATTATTTTCTATCTTTTCCTTTTATAACTAGGTAGAATCTTTGCTTTTTATGATTAGGTTATCTTTTCCTTTTTATGATTAGATATTATATTTTCTTTTTATAATTAGATCATCTCTTGAACTCTATTTAAATCCATTGTTGGGTTCATTATTAAATAAAGAATTGAGAGAATTTGAATTTTCATCTTCCAACATTATATACATGACTTTGGCATAGCTCTGATCTCGATGGTACACTATAAATAACATCGAGATAAAATAGATTCACGAGAAAAATATAAATAACAAGGTTCACTAATTTTCCATCAATGCAGCATGGTGATAGGCCCCCAGCCATCAGACATGTTTACGCTCGTAGGGGGAGGAGAGGAAATGTCAACTAAGGGGCATGGTCAGGAATGATCTTGTGTGTACTTGGTTCAAAGGGAACTCTGGGAGAGACACACCCTCTCGAAAGGTGGTTGACGCTTGTAACCAACATTCCTGTTATAGATTTCAAGGTTTCTTTTGTGTCAATTTGTCCTTGCGATCTTCTCGATAGGCTTCCGTCATCGGAGTTCTATCACATGGACACAAACACGAATACAAAACAAGCAAGGTGATATGCCAATTTCTAATAACTAGGACACGGATACAATGTTGATACGTTAATTTTTTAGTATATATGTAAACTTAGCATAAAATACTAAATAAACTCTACTAAAATAACAATGGGCGTTGGTTGGGTGTGGGTGGCAGCCCCAAATGAGTATTTCATAAAATGAAAGCTGATTTCGTGAAGAAAAGAGAAAGATGATTAGTTCTTTTTCGAGATAAATGGGAGAGGAGCTGTTTTTTAAGGTTTCTTTTGTCTTTTGCCTTTTCCTTTTTATTTTTTAGTTAATTCTAACATTAAGTATTTTGGGTTTGGGCCTTTAACATTTAGGCACAGAGACCACACGTGTGGTTTTAAAATATTGCCTTGTCCAAGATGTGTTCCAATTATTAAAAAAAAAGAACCCTTAAAATGGTTGTCGGACATGTGTCCGAGAAATATCCAAAAAAATCCGCGTTCGACACGGATTCTTTATAGGTCCATGCTTCATAGTTTTCCATCATAACATCAACAATTCATAGTCACCAATATATGTCATTTGGCATGATGGTCATCTGAAGTGGTATGTTATTGAGTCTCACCAAACTCAATTTCTTTTTGAGAACCCTTTTTTTTTGTCAAGAACTTTTTGATGTCTCTTGTGTTTAATTTAAAAAATCATGAAAAATGGAGATTATGAAACCTGCTTGACTATTGTAAAAGACTCCATTATTGCCTTCTCAGATATTAACCGCTTGCTTTTCTCTGTTCGGCTATCTTCCTTCTCTCTTTTTAGTTCTTCTCTCAGCCTCTCCAGATGTTTCTCAAGAATCTGTGCAAAAATTTAAAAACAAATGAAAACTGAGGAACTGGTGAATAAAACGCAATACGTGATGCTGAATAAAAATAAAAATAAGTGATGTTGAATAAAAATAAAAATAAGTGATGTTGAATAAAAATATAAATAAGTGATGTAGAATCAACCTGAATTTTAGTGTCCTTTTCTTCGATGGCATGTTCACCAGTTGAACTTTTCCCAACAGTGCTCGCTTAAAAACAAAATGACATTTTATCATTTAAAGTCCAAACACCATTAATATCTAAACATAACAAAAAATTCCACAGATTCATTCATAAGAATGAAGAGTACAACTTACCTTGTTTAATGTCTTCCAACTGCCTCAAAAGATATTGATTCTCTTTACCTAATTCATCCTTCTCCTTTGAGACAATATCAAGCTTTCTCTGCAAAATAAGAAATAGTATGAATAAAATTGTCGAACTGTATCAAATAGATTGCTTAAGTGTCCTTATTGAAATTTCTGTCATTTTGCATTTTATCAGTATTTTAGGATATACACTAAACAGAAGGCTTTAGTTTGTTTTTTTTTTTAAAGAAAATGACTGGAGGAAAGTATAATTACAATATGGTGAAATCGAGCCTCCTAATATATCTTAGTTCTAAACTGAATATCTCATAACTTGTAGGATCCAAATGCAACATTGGACAAACATAAATCCAAAGGAGAGCTGGTGGGAACTTATAAGCCCACCCCCCTTGTCTCTAGTTGTCAGCAATCATTCCAAGTGGATTATCATTTAAAGCAAGTGGACTTTCTGAATGATTTAATTGAGTCCATGTTTTCTATTTGATGATAATTACTCTTATGGTAATCCCTGATCCTGATATATGGTATATTTGCGTATTGTAGTTATATATATAGTGGCATGTAAAGAAATTATTCGAAATAAATGTTCTGTATGGCATAGCATGTAAAGAGGTAATCCAAAATAAAGTTATGTATACTTGATAATGATATTAGACTATATTTCAGCTCAATAAGTAGTTTGTTACGCCATTTATCCAATGTTCATAGAAGTTATCAAACATGCACAATCAAGTGACATGTAGAACAAAAAGTATGTATTGAGACAATAAGCAGTGCGGAATAGGTAACAATAACATGGTTATGGCAGTTACTTCAAGATATGTTGCATTGCATGTGCTTAAATCTTAAATTGAATAGCCAATGTGAGCATTGCTTTGTATAGTAAAAGCATTTTTGCCTCTTCGAGTTCATAAGTTCAAATCTCCACCTTTTATTTGTGATATAATTTTCCATTAAAAAAAAGCTTAAATCATGTGGAGCTTTACTTGGCGTGTTGTAGACTCAATCCTGTAGCTTTCACTGGTTTCTCACTTTCCTCATGTTTTTTCACTTTTGACTTTCTCTTGTTGAAATGACTCTCATTTCACGTTTCTCATTAGAAGCTAACTAAAATGCATTAATTAAAGCCTCTTCTTATATTCAATATTCTAGAAGCTCCACAATGTCAAAGTATTGTAAAATTCACTATGTTTGTCATAAGATAAGAATGGTGGAGTAAAGCAGCTGTTGATCAGAATGATGGTGGGTAAGCAAGCGAAAAAGCAGCGATTATGTAAAAACGATACCTTCAACTGAGAAATGAATTTCTTCTGTTTCTCCATATCTGCCCTCAGATTAGCCTGGGCACACAAAATATGTAAACTTAATTAAAAAAAATAGACAATTCGCAAACCAAATAGAACTCGTGAACTTAGACTGCGTACCTCAATATGTTGAATATCACTAAGTTTCTTTTCTCTTTCCTTCAGTTCCAATCTGCCATTAGAGAGGTCTTGCTCCAATTGAGATATTAATTCCTGTCTTTCAGAGATTAATATTTTGATTTTTGCAATTTCTGTATCTTTCTCGCTAAGCTCCATCTATTAAAAGAAATTTCAAAGAAAATGATTGAAAACCAATCATTAAATTGCAAAATCAAGGAAAAAACAAGATGACCATCTCCCCAACAAAATCTAACCATAAATACTCATAAGTTAATAACTCCAAATGGGGATGAAAGGAAAAAATTATAAAAGAAATAGAACAGGAAAAGGCTTGAAAATACACTGAAGTAGCCTGTAATCTTGCCAACTAGAAACAATCTAACCACGGAAGAAAATAAAACCTTTGAATTCGGTTCAGCTGTAAAATCTAAGAAACAGATCTCAAAAGGTTCCTACGAAACAGAAGAGCTTCTCCTAAAAAACTAATCCCAAATTGAGTCTACACATCGAACCCCTAGCTTATTTTCTTTAGAAGATCCATACTGCACGAGGCACACTCTAATGCAGCAAGTCTTCTAATTGCCTTAAAGAAAGAGACGAAAATATCACCATGGTGAAGCAAGATCCACTTAATAAAATACTAAATAAATATTATATACAGCTATTTTATAAGTACAAATACTAAATAATTAATTAAAAAAACATGAAAAAAAAAACTAATATATATTTAGAAAAAATAGTGAAAAAATAGAGATACTTGACAAACATGGTTCTGCACGCTTTGACTAACAAAAGAAGCTTACATTAATGTTATTGGTTAGTAAGGTAAGAAAATATTACTAAGAATTACAATCCTTCATAGAGAGATTTGGTTTGCATAATGCATATTGCCTGGAACTTTAATGCATCTAACTTTTCTTCTTTTTGTTCTACTTCTTACTCTTTCATCAACTACTCTGCATTGTTTTCTCTTTGTATTCTTCTTCTTAAAGCTTCTTATCGACTATTCATCTTCTTTCTCTTTCTTCTCTCAACTCTACCCTATCTTATATTAATAGTTTTTGTAATAAGAGACAAAAACACATCGGTAAGAAAAGAATTGTCCATGTTACTAGGTGCTCGCTTTACAACAATGAAAAAGGCGAGAAATGGCGCACCAAGGTGACTGCCTAGATGAAGATAACCACCTTGGTTAACTACAATGGTAAAAACTCATTTGTAATAGCTCGTTAAATACTAAAAACAAACACCCCCTAAAGATCTCTTCCAAGGTATACAAACTAATAACTAAACCCTCATTGTCTTTCAAAGATCACCTCGGGAGGGCAAAGCCTTCATAAAAATTAAAGCAAAGAATGCCCCCGATACTACAATTATGAAAAGAAGAAAAGGTAATGTAACATATTTTTAAAATTGATTAAAAAATTAAGTGGTTACCTGCATTCTTTGGACATCGTCCTTCACACGGTTATAATCTTCATAATCTACATTGTTCAATCTTTCAAGCAACTACATACACAAACCAAAATCAGAAATCAACTTGCACATTCATCAAATTGAATAACAGCATATAAGTGCGAATATTGGGTAGAATCCAGAGCAGATGAATGCATTAAAATATCAAAGGGTCCTTGGAAGATGATTGATAGATGGAAACGTTTTATATACAACAACATTGAGATCAATGAGTGTTTGGGAAATAAAACAATATTCTGCGATGATCGTTGGTTGGGTGACACACCTTTTAAAAGGTAACTTCCGCTCTTATATCATCATTCTATGAAAAACACAGCATCTATTCAAGAATTTTGGAATGGCAGCAATGAAGAATGAGATTTAAATTTGAGGAGAAACCTTAAAGGAGAGGAAACAGGGGAATGGACTAGTCTTTCACACCTTCTATCTTAGTTCTCCATCGATAACTGGGAAGTCCTTAGGGTTTGGAGCCGGGAAACAAATGGAAGATTATCCACTAGTTCATTATAAAAAAAGATCACTGCCATTCAGAATTTTGCTCACCGCCTAAGAAGGTAAAATTCTTAATGATCTTGTTCAACATGAAAATCCGTCCTTTTCTCTACTAACGATCAGCTGCCACTTATGTATGGAGAGTCAGGAAACACATACACTTGTTCGGTGATTACTATTTTGATGCTTTTTTTTGAGATTCATTCAACAGGTTTTTAGATGGACTTGTAATGATCTTCAGACATTTTCTCTCAATCAACACTGTCCTCACGTAACATCCATTTAAAGAGGAGAAAAAGATTCTTTGGAGAGAAACGATCGTATCTTCAAAGATAAGAAAAAAAAAAATCCTACAATGAGTTTATTGAATCTCTCATCATTTTCCACCCTTAGATTATATAGATTACTAATCTTTTATTTCATTGGTAAAGTTTCTTGTAAGCGTTTTGGATAGGATTTTTTGTACCTTTAGATTATATAGATTACTAATCTTTTATTTCATCTTTTTTGTATCTATTTCACTCATCAATGATAGTTTTTGTTTCCTATACAAAAAAGAAATGTTAGGAGTTTTGATGAAACTATAAAATCAATCTTCGTATAAAATACCTCAGAGACTCTGCTTTCAAGATGAGCCTTTTCTACTTTCTGTGATTCAATTTCCATTTTACAGGATCCCATCTCCATTTCATTTATCTTCAGCATGCCCTCAAGCTTTTCTATCTCACTTTTAGCCTTCTTAAATTCTTCACGTAGTTTCTAATGATCAAGCATTTTATAAATAAATTAGTACATTTCCTAAGAGAAGCTGAAATTATGAATCCCCACACACGTGGATGGAGGAAGAAATGAAGAAAAAAACAAAAGAGATGAAGAAATAATGTTAAGAAGGATATTACTTATAAAGATACCTGGCATTCCTCAAAATTGTGCTTATTCTCTTCTCGCAGTTGGATATTACTTTCACGAAGCAAGTTCATCTCCCTAACCTGTAAAAAAGTTAACCTTCATCAATTCGAGTAAAATAAAGAAGCAAAGACAGTAATTCCCTCCTATAAATTGCTAGGTGCCCTAAAACATAAAATGGTACGCTTAATGAGCAAAAAAGGTGGCCTAGGAACGGACGTGGTTACCCTTGTTTAAAAAAAAAAAGAGAGCAAAAAAAGGTAATAAATTTAACCTGAAGTTGTAAGGATTTAATCTCCTCCTCGGTTAACAATAATGCTTTTGAGCTTTGACGTTCAGAATCAAGTGAAGTTTGTGCACTCTCCAACGCTTTAAGAGCATTTTCTAACTGTATGAGGAAGCAAAAGGAGACGAGAGAGCTCAATAGCAGTAAAGTTTGAATATAAGGAATCGGTAATTGCACAAAATAGCACAACTTCCAACTCACCCACTATCCTAACCAGTTAACAAGTATGAACACTTAACAAACACCCAGCAACTAAAAACCCAACCAATTAGCAGGGTAACTAACAGAAGAGGCTATTTGATTAAACAACACATGGTATACAAATTACAGTCTAGTCCACATCAATCAAAGACAATTTCCCAGTTACTAAATTAAAAAGAAAGCAAATACTCGGTTAAATGAATTATGGTTTAGAGCAAATGGAATAACTTAATGAGCAAGATACAAAAAAGAGATGCCATATGGAACACCCCAATAAGAAACAGATACATTATCCAGTGCTCAAGCATAACATTACACGAATGCTCAGGGAAAGTAATAAGTGTCACATCCACTTCGATATTTGCTTAATTGGAAAATCCAACACAACCCCACACTTTACATTTTAGTCGAGGAATGGACTTTTTGGCAAGTTCATGCACATGTGCATACACCAAAAAACTTCTTTTTTACGGGAAATGATAACTTTTCATTGATGTATGAAAAAATATAGAAGAGCCTATCAATAACAATTATAACATATGATGTCAATGAGTAAATAAGAAAGTAGGATCATAAGTACAAGAGGGAGGAAGTCTATGACTCCAAAATAACCCGGTGGGTGTGAAGATTCAATGAGAGAATCAAGAGTGTGATGATCTGGACGGAATGCACTTTTACTTAAGTGCTTGCACATGAGCATACACCAAATTACTATAAAAATGACGTGGAAGTTGTATGCAAATTGATGCTGGCAGTGCATAAAATAAATGTAGGAACCTACTTGTGACTGCAATCTCAACTTGTCCGTCTTTAGCAAGGAGATCTCTACTTCAGCCTGTTTACATAACCAATAATATTAGAATATTTTACTGTTGTCAATCAACAGCAAGGAGAAAATAAGAGAACACAAGAACATGAGTTTTTTTATATATATAAAAAAAAAGGAGAACATGAGTGATTATGCCGCAAAATCTATACAATCATCAATAGTTTGAGATTCAGGATAAAAGAGAATATAGACAGACAGATCTTGAGAAAAGTTCTACACAATCTGTGGACTAAATAAACAATTTTTTTTTATAGGAAACAAAAAATTTCATTGATGAGTGAAATAGATACAAAAAAGATGGGGCATTATATGAAACAATGCCAATTGGCAAATAAAAAACTAAGGCTATAACAAAAAGGCTAAGATCTCTTGCTCCAGAATAAAGCTAAGTGCGAAATAGAGTCATGTAAAGAGTATCTCGATGCTTCCCTGTTATATACAAACGAGTGAACTAAAAAGATTGATTAGAATAACAGACTGAAACATTCAAAATGACAAAATAATCATTTTTTACATAATAAATATTCAAGATGAGACAACCACTTTATTATAGCCCTAGGCCTGGAGTAACACAATGCAGTATTGCTGTGTCAACAAAGCATGAAACATAAAAATACATTGGATATGGTGCTTAAACAAACAAAAACAAAAACAAATATGGAAAGGAAACATTACAATTTCTTTTGTTCGCCTGAGGTAACTAACAACATTCTGTATACCAGCATCTGCAACCATTTCGATTGTACTACTTTCAGAAGAAACTCCAGCTGAATTCCGATCTTTCTCTGCTGATCGGATGTGGAAAGCCTCAAGTTGAGCATGCAGTATTTTATTCTAGAGAATGAATATCAATAAAAATAACAAATAAGGTATTAATTTTCTTTAGAAAACAAAACCATGTCACATGTGCATGGAACTTCCATAATCAAGTCTAATAAAAAAGTCTCAACTGCATTTTTGACGATGGCCTTCTATAGTACAAATACACAGAAAATCAGGAGAACCAAAATCATATTTTCATTGACTGCTCATATTTTCATTTACACAGACATTGGTGGATCTCCTTAATGTCGAGAAACAATTTCATTGATTTATGAAATTACAATATAGGATATAGGTACATACAAAAGATCATAGACAGGATCTCCCGTAGTTAAGTAAAATTTCAAAACTATAAGGTAAATACTTCAAAATTGGCCTCTTAATTTTTGCAACCCATCATACATCTCCCTTACAGCTACATAAAACGAACTTCCGTCTTTACCTGTTCATGTTTTCCTTTCATTTTTGAACAGTTTAAGGTGGTGGTCATATGTGACGTGAGATATCATAATTCAGAAGCCAATATCCATATTTACTGAAAACTAAAGTTACCATATGATTGCTACAGTTTAAAGGTAAATAGAAAAATCATTATCCTAGCCATTAGAAATCACAACTTCTCATATTAAAGTATAATCATAACATAAATACATCAAGTGAGGAATGACCTGTTCATTGAGTTCGGTGTATGCCTTGTCAGCTTTATTCTTGAAATCCTCAAGTGCTACTTTCCCTCTTTCCCACTTGGCCTTTAGTTCATCCTACATAGTGCATCAACCATGGTCATGCAGAATAAGGCAAACATGCATGCATTGCTTCACAAACAGGTATTTATAAATTATAAGGGATTACTGATTACATATTTTATCTAATCAAATAGGTATTTATAAATTATAAGGGTAAGCTCCTCTTCGCTTATGTTCTTTCTGTGATATAGGCACAAGAACAAGCTGCTAAGATCTAGTTACAAACATACAAATATATAAAATATAAATCCACTTATAAAATAAAAGAGAATCCTCAAAATCCACACACATTCCATTTTTAGAATTAAACAACAAAATAGAAAAATCACATTTGATGAACTTTTTTTAAGCAACATAAGTGCAAAAAGAAGCATTACATTGTCTATTTTGTAAGCATCGGTTAATTTACGAAGCTCAGCTGCTTCCTCTCGTACAGAAGCCAAGGCTTGCGATGTTTTTGTAAGCTCCTGAATTGTCTCTGACTGGAGAATAACCTGATACAAGGAAAAGACGAGTTCTAATAAACCCACCCTCGTCTTCGAAAGGAAATGGCATACTACTTTTCTCTTAGTTCTTATAAAATTTTGTCTTTGCATAAGAAGTTGAGATGTGTAATATAAAGTTTTTTTTTCTTGATTTTTGTGGGGAGGAGGGGGGTGTGTAGTGGGTGGAATGAAATTGCCTTCAATAAATATTTTTTAAAAAAAATAATAAAAAATTAGTATAAGTTTGGACAAAATTTTTTATTTGAGTAGCCATTAGCACATTATATTTGATTCGAGGTTTATATTTATTTGACAATTAATAATATAAGAATGGAAAATTATCTTACCTGTCTTTCGTAATTAGCTTGGGCAGTACGCCATTTATGTTGTTGCCTTTCCAAATCTTCCTTCAAATAGGATATCTGAATTTCCAATTCCTGAACCTTGGACCTACAGAACACGATTAATCTTTTGATAAACTTACTACAGACATCATTAGAGAATTAAAAAAAAAAAATTACTCACGTTTTTGCAGCATTCTCTTGTTTCAGATTTCTAACATCTTCCAGAGAAGAAGCAATAGCCTCTTCTTTTAAACTAGCAGCAGAAGCTATTTCTTGAGATTTAAAGATAGATTCATTTTCAAGTTCCAAAACCCTCTCTCTAAGCTGAAGAAGTTCAACTTCTAATAGTTTCTTCATTTTTTCAGCCTACAGATTAAAATACCTCAATCTTGTAAGTTTCAATTACCAAAGTAAAGAAAGAAAGGAAAAAAAACATATAAGTGTTTCCAATTACTAAAATACCTCAATCTTGAAAGTTTCATGAGCACATTCCATCTGTTTAACAGCTTCTTCATTTACTTGAGCAATGCTCTTATACTGGAAAACACAAAAATGTCATTCAACTTACTCAAACTTGTTCAACAATGAATTACGTCAATATATGAAAACTTGTGATTCTTCTCAAAATATAAATACGAAAGTTATGAACCTGTAGCATATGATCTTTACAAGCTTGTGCTTCTTCTTTAAATTTCTGAATCTCTGACTTTGCCCTATGCAAATCAGTGTCAACCTAGGCCACATTCAATTGGAATCTCACTAAGACTAAGAACTCTCACAAATATACTAAACAAATGGTACAATAAGTCATAAATAAATAACTTCTAAAGAACAAAATAACTCTTAGGAATTTACAAACAAAGATCCAAAGGGAGGCATGATAACTTCTAAACAATAGCAAATATGCCACAACCAATGACCCATTTAACAAAAAGGTCATGGGACTGTCCGAGCCAACTTGCACGCACCTCGATTATTGTCGCGGGACTTACCATTTGACTCTATAACATTTGTTATATATATATTCTTAAAATTGAAGGATTGATTATATTAGTTCTTTTTTAGGGGTGTTCAAAAAACCCGACAACCTAACCCAACCCAATTTGACGGTTGGTTTGAATTATCAATTTATTTGGGTTGGTTTCAAATAAATGAAATTTTTCTTGGGTTGACCTAAGTTAACCCGAATTTATTATTAATAATAATAACTTATTTTTTACTTAAAAGGTAATTATATGTTAATATTTATTTATTTTTTTAACTGGAAAATCGGAAATTCACTCCACTATACCCGAATTAATATTTATTTTATTTAATTATTATTTTTGGACTTTTTACTTTCCAAACTTCCATAAAATAATTTTTTAAGTCCTTAGATGTACCTATAATAATACAAATTGAAGTTAAATTGTTAATGGAAGTTATTATGTTGATTTCTATAACCAGGGTAACCACACCCGTCCTAAGGTAAGGCACCAGGAGATGTCGAAGGAATAGAGACATGGGAGGTGTCTACAAATTAATGTCACAAGTCGAGTCTCGAACTTGGGGCCTTAATTGATTTCTATAAAAATTGAAAATAAATAACAAATATGTGAGAATTAAAAAGAAAAACAACAGCCCGATATATCACACCCAAACCAAAAATATAAGGGTTGGGTTGGATTGGATTTCTCAAACACATAGGGTTGGATGGGTTGGTTTATTTACCCACTTGAAAATTTGAAGGAATGATTATATTAGTCTACTTTTTTTCATTTTATGATCTTAAATGTGAAGGATTGATTACATTAGTCTACTTTTTTACTCTTTGCTCATATTTATCATGTTACATCATTAGTGGTGAAACAATTAAGAAAATTCTACAAATCATCAAAACCTTCTATGTCATCAATTTTTCTTCATATTAGTAAAATAAGCACAATATTACTAAGGTTGTACCAACCAAATACTACACATCAATAGTATACTTTGCAATCAGTATATGAAAAAACTACCCGATTTGAAGGCTGAGAGTTAAGTCCACTCCTGTCATCCAATCCAACGAGCTGCCAAAAAAAAAAGGAAATTAACAAGTTAGACGTAAACTAATACCCAGCATTTGATTCCCAAGAAAAATGACAAGAGACTATCCCTCAAAAATACAATTTCCAAAGAGGAGAGGAAAAACAAAGGAAAATAGAGGAAGAAAACAAGCAGAATAAAAAAGCCTCAGCAAATTGAAATGACCGCACCAGAATAAAGCTACAAGAAGAATGAAGACGAATGAATCTACCAAACGGAGCTCCAAGAGAGAAGCAGGAATCGCAATAAGCTCAAGAAGAGAGGCTTGGGCAATCATAAAAGGTCCTATGAGACTAAACCATGAACTTCTTCAGCTTTAAATCACATATCATATTCCGAAAAAATAAATTTAATCCCTTAAAAATAAATAAAAACGGCAAAAAACTTCAGAGTTGAACCCAACTAGTAACTTAAAAGTTCCAAAGCACGACCAAAAGATTCAGACTTGAATCCAACTAGTAACTTACAAGTTCCAAAGCTAATAATGAAGTTCCGAAGAGAATTACATAGACACTAGTTGCTATTGAGACTAAATCAATTACATGAAACTGCAATTCGCTAGCTTTGACCTAGAATGAATGCAAGATTGATGATCAATTACCTTGATCGAATTAAAAACACTAGAAGAATTTTGGCCTTTAATCTTCAAAATTGGAGTACGAAACAAAGAGATCCAATTCACAATAGAATAACTCTCAAAGTTACATCAACCCAAGAATAAACATGCTGACAATCTTTCTCTGTGCTACTCAAGCTCAAACATACTTCAGAATCACTAATTGTATCTTTTTTTTTTTGGAAAGAGATACGTAAAAATCACTAATTGAATCATCCACTCCATTATAAAGAGAGCTTTAAAAAAACACGTTTTAGGCAGTCCCTTATTGACATTTCTCAAAAAAAATTCAGATTCACATTTTTGATCAAGAGGACAGCTTCCACCACTATTACAACTTTACGTGGAAGGATAAGTTCGGAGTGGGATCATCAAAGTTGTCAGTCAGCATTAAAAAGAGAAAGGGAAGGCTATTGTTAATCACCAAATCACTATTATTTTTCCTTAAGAAATATTTCGAGTAAGTCACACAAAATCGATCTCACACTTCCTAAACAGATGCGGGAATTGGAGACTTAAAGAGAACAGAGGAATCCTCTAGCAGTTTTGATCTTGAACGGATTTCATTGGAGAGAATGACTCAACAAGTATTGGTTAATTTCCATGGTTTGAAAGCAAAGAATATGAAGGGTCATCACCCTGATAGTCATTAAAAATCCTTTGATAATCTGAAATCAAACCATTGGATGGAGAATGAATAGGAATGAGCTTCTGTTCCTAATTCCTAAAACATGAAAAATGTGATTGTCCATGAAGTTCGAGAAGTCTTTCAAGACAAGGGAATCCATAATCTTATCTGAAGGATCTTTTGAAACCAAATCTCCAAATCTGAGAGAAAAAATACTAAGGGAAAAGTCCTGCATATCTATCTAGGCGATAAAATACCCCATGAGTTATTTCTAAACTTTGATTGATTCAAGTAGTTGACATGTCAATAGGATTCATTTTAATAACATAATTGTTATTAGAAGAACACTCATTTTAATGCACATTATTGTTATTAGACCAGTGGCTAGTACAAATTATAATGGCCACTATTGCTCCTTAGTTCTTTGGGATGCTCTAGAAACTTTGGGTTTTCCATTTTTAGTTGAATCTAGTTACTTCTCTCCTAAAAAGTTCAGCAACCATCGTCTCCCCCAAATTTTGTACTATGATCTACCTACTTTGATTGCATAGTGGTAGTGGCATAGTTTATTGCAATTTACGAAAGGACTTTATTATTTTTCAAACATCAACGAAAGGTGTTGGTTTTCTATAAAAAAGAAAAAAAATGTTCAGCAATAACTACTGCACTTCTATTGTCTAAAGAATCTTCAGTTAACTTTATGCCATATCCTTTTGTATTTTTCCTGCGATAAGAAAATGAAATAATTGCTATAATTTTTAATCGAGAGGTCCTGCTCCATTTAGAAAGGCACACCTAAGCACATCTAAGGCATGAGTGATGTTTCAGAAAGAAAAAGTTATATACAATCAAAGATTCAAAATATTTTCCACATTTTGAAAAAAAAAATGTATCCACATTTTAAATGCAGAATATTCCTTTGGTCGGATACCATTAGTTGGTCAATAGATCATTTCGACCAGCCTAACTATTGCCAAATACCAAAATGACAATAAAAAAATTCTCTTTTTTGAGAAACAGAAGCTTTTGGGAGCTTGTATCCAAAGCTTTTTCTTCTTTTCATTATCTTAATGAAAATCTTGTCTCTTGTCTCAATAAAAAAACAGAGTAACTGTTGAATTATGTTAAATCACCAATTAATCCAAAAGCCTAAGCTTATGGATTGGGGTAAATTTAATTATATCAACCA
>JBBMKA010000001.1:8787855-8808823 GCA_037833695.1 Sechiopsis laciniata
TGTTGAATTATGTTAAATCACCAATTAATCCAAAAGCCTAAGCTTATGGATTGGGGTAAATTTAATTATATCAACCAACAGTAACAACTGGGAAAGGGATTACAGCATCTCAAGAAACTCAAACTTGATGTAGCCACTAAAATGAGACAGGTCATACAACCAACGGTGTCCCAGTAGTTGAGAACAAGATAACTAAGATAAGTTGGGGCTGATTCAGGGTTTGGGTCTAAGATTAGCAAATAAAAACCTAGTTGTAACAAGAAGAAAATAGCACAATATACATAGCTAAAAGAAGCCAAAAGAATTTAAATGAAAACCTGATTTCCTGAAGAACTAATTTTCTTCTCCAGATCAGACAGTTTGGCCTGAAACACCAGAAAGATAGGTAAAAATAAGAAAAGAAACGATGCTCACTGAAAAGATCTATTGAAAAGAGCATCAACAACAGACGTAGTAAATATAAAATTAGAAAGAGATAAAGAGCACACCTCAGCAATAGCAGCTCTTGCCTCAGCAGCAGCAGTGGCGTGGAGTGCGTTTGCTAGTTCCTTCCCCATCTCTTCAACATGACTCATTGCATTCTTCAAAGTCTTCTCACGATCTAGAGTGAGAGTTCGAACATTGTCCCTTTCTTTTTGCAACTCTTTCTTAGCCTCAACCCATTCACTCTTCAAGCACAATTTATCATAGACATGGAAATCATAGAGTATATCATCAGAGACATAAACTACCTTTTGAATTAAACACATGATCGACAATATAACTCTCCCCCTAAGACTACAAAAACTTCAGCTAGAACAAGTTACAACCACCCAACAAACCTGGCAATACAAACCAAAAGAACGCAAAATAACAAAGACCATTCTCTGCTCTAATGAATAATAGTAGACAAACAGAAGAGCTTAATGGAACTAACCTCGAGTTGCTTAGCACGTTCCTCCAGTTTTCTCCTTTCTACAACCCTAGCCTCCTAGTAGATCAAAAAGTTGTATAGCCAAATAACAATAAACAACCAAATATAAATCTTTTATTTTCAGACTAAGAAGCAAACAAGACAAAACAAAACAAATCAAACAAAATGATCAACCTCATGCACTTCTTCAACACTTCGAATGGTATCCAGAGAAGCCTGCAATCCTTACAACAGGTCAGAACCATAATAAAGTTGCAATACAAGACAAGAACTATCAGAAACTAACCTGCACACGGAACAATCTTTCAGATAGATTTCGAATTTCATCCTGTGCTCTCTTTTCAGCATTTGATAACAACTCCTTTTCAGACTTTAGAATAGACACCTTTAAAAAACGCAGGTACAAGATGAGAATGGTACGAATCCTTATTTTTGTAAGTAGAAACAACACTTTACATTAATATATATGAAAATAGTTAATATATATGAAAATGGGCAATTTTTGAAACAAGGGTAACCATGCCCGTCCCTAGGCCAGGCACTGGAGACATCGAAGGAGTAATGTCACAGGTGAGTCTCGAAACCAAGACCTTGAAGGGAGCATACCTTCAAAGTCCAAGTCTTCAACCACTGTGCCACCCCTTGGGGACATATAAAAATGGGCTATTATAAACCAAAAGGAAGACAAACACCAACAAAGGAGTGAGCAACTAAAACAAAAAGAAGACGAACACCGAACCAAACCTTAAGAAAAACCCAAAAGAAGAAGCCAAAAAAATTACATCAAGAGAAATCCGAGAAAAATAAACCCCAAAAGAAGTAAGCAAACTAAGTGAGTTAACCAACAAAAGATCTAGAGAACTAAAACCACCCAAGCAACACCCAACTGAACCCATGCTCAAGATTCAAACAAAAGGTAACAATCCCCACTTAATGGGCAAGAAAAAAGTTTTACCTCAATAGTCGACTTTCGGGAATGTTCATCAGCACTTAGCAAGCTTTCTGAAACTTCCCGCAATTTTCTTTGGTAGTCTACTATAAGTTGTGAGAACTCTACGTTCCGAGCTAACACGCTATTCATTTCTACTCGCTATAATACATAAAAATATGAAAATAAGACAACCAAATATAAACGAAATTATCGTCTTGTATTCAAACAAATCATATACAACATTGGGCATCACATCACCTGTTGTTCAAATTCCTTCTTGAAACTATCCAGTTTTTCTTTAGCAAAACCCAACTCCAGTTCAAACTTATTACGTTCAGCTCTTACAAAATTTATCTCGCTTCTGAGGATAAAATGTCAAGCATGGTTCATTTGCAACAAATTAGAAATGAAGATTTAGCAACATACTAAACAAAAAAAGTAAAATGAACAGTAAAATAAATCTTTTTTTAGTAAGGTATAAAAACCCGAACAAAAACCAACGTAAAAACCAAAATAAAAGAAAATTAACATTGTTATCAAAACAAACCCGAACCAAATGAAAACCCAACCAATGGTAGGGTATGTTATTGGACATCGGTTTAGTACCATTTATTGATAAACGACAGTGTAAGAAAGGTGCGACAACGTGATAATAAACCCGTGTTCATTGTATACCAGCATTTTTGTGTTGATGCGCCAACAAAGATGGTTTACACGTTCCCAACCGATCAAGTGGAAGAGGTGTCAATTACAAGAGGTGAAAAGCCATTTTTGGCACACATCTAGAGTGATGATGTCAAGTAGCTCTAGATTTAAAAAGGTGAAATAAGAGGAGCACAGTAGGTAAAACACATAGGGTCACGAAGGTTGGATCTACAAATGGCGAGAAAATATCTCGTCTGGCGACACATTTGATGGGATAACATCATCCTACGTAAATTCGTTGGATTTGCATAAACACTGTGAGTATGAAATGGTTGGGTGGCAAAACCTATTGTTGCAAGTCACAAAGGAGCACGAAGTTTCGGATGCAGGTTATGGCAGAGCACGAAGTCGAAGAGGTTGGCCAGTGTGGATAATTCAATATCGCAGGTTAAGAGCCAGATAGGTTGATATGGGTGGTGGGATACACCTAAATGGCATTGCATATGGTTGCAGCATTGGTGAGGTTGTCTCAGATAAGGGTGAGGCACCGATAGGTAGGATGAATCAATGAGTTAAGAAAAAAGTAGACATGCAAAACGCTGAGCGAGAAAGGATTTTCATGACCACTATCGAAGATGCAACAAAAAAATTAGAACAAAGTTTCTAAAGAGTTGTAGATGGGTTGGAATAGAAGAGAAGATCACTAGTGCCATAGGCGCGCGACGCCGACAAGGAAGAAGAAAGCAATAGAGTTTTTATTTGGAGCTATTCAATGAAAAGAATGTAGTTCATAACATTTTATCGTCCAAAAACTAAAATGAAGATACTATGTTCCTTTATCCTTGCCTCATCTAAAAACAATATTCTATAAAAATAAATTTCAAATGCATTTTTTCTATTAGTAATTACAACATTCTCCGCAGCTATAACTTTTTTTCTTATAGTAACATTAAAATATGAAAGGATATTAGAGGATAATCTTAAGTAGTAGTAACTTAATTGTACTTCGAGGAAGCACGAACACTTGTATTTTGACAAAGTATCCATGTCGAACACTTGTATTTTGACAAAGTATCCATGTCGAACACGTATCCGTCACTAATACTTCCGAACACTCTTCAGACACATGTCCGACACTCAAAGTTCCATGTCCTCCTTTATTATTATTTGTTTTAATTTTGAAAACTTCACGGAAACACCATTTAAGACTTATTTATTTCAAATGGTCGATGACACGACAACGGGTAGTGTTGGTGGAGATCGTCAACGACAACGTCCATCGAAGGTAGATGAACTAAAATGGAAAAAGAAAAGAAAGAGAGAAAATAGAATGGAGAGAAAGAAAAGAGGTAAACACTAAAATCTGAAATATTTTCAGATTGTTAAGCATATAAATTTTGTTTTGTGTGCTTTTACTTTATTAGGCATTTAAGAATGGTGAAATTTTGTTATTTATTGGATTTTAAATGGACTGAATTTTCATTTTCACCCTTAATAATAATTATTATTTTTCATAGTTGGTAAAGAAACTAAAATATTTTGGATTTGATCTTTTAATAAATATATCATAAAAATAATAATAAGTAACGAGTCCCCGACGTATCCGTGTCCTCCATTTTAAAATAATGGTGTATCTCCGTGTCGTGTTCATATCTTGTGTACGTGCCAGACATCTTGTGTCTGTGCCAGTGTCCATGCTTCTTAGATGTACTTGATAGAAATTTGAAACTTAAACAAGGGCAAGCCGATACCTAGATTTTTCAAGCTCTTCTTCAAGATATCTTACTCGTTTTGCAGCCTTCTCCTGAGCTGCCTTTGTGACTTCCTATATAACATTAAAAAAGGAAATGATAAGAATCAAAGAATATTATACACTTGGACTTCTAAATTATGCTGTCATTCTAACCTGAGAACCTTCAGAAGCAAACTCAAGTTCCTTCCTACCAAAATCTGCAGCACAATCAATGTAAAGATCTTAAATTTTTGAAACTGGAAACAAAATTTTCATTAAGTAAATGAAAAGAAGCAAAGCTTTAGATACAACTCCCGAGAGAGAAAAATATAGAACAAAGCTCGAAAAGAGGGGGAAAAAAAAAAAAAAAAAATACAACAAGATGAATAGAAACAAGACTCAAAACAGAAAAATTAATACAAGGGAACGGATTAAATGAGAAACAAAGTCACTAAAAGGCTAAATAGACGCAGAAGAGAACAAACAGCTTCAAGCCGAAAGCGACAATCCTCGAGAATAGACCAAAACAAGCAAAATCAAGACAAGAACTACAAAGACTGAAAGGAGTAAACACTGATAACCAAAACTGTAAAACTTCGAAAGAGCTAAGCAACAAAAGGCATGTCCTTAAACTGAGAACCACAAGCAAACTATCAAATCACAACCAAATGCAAATAGCTCGAACTAAAGTAGCTCAAAATCCTGAATCTGAATACCACAAGCAAAAGATCACGACACAAAATTTGGCCAAACGGAACTAGACATGCAAAAGAACTTCAGACTGATAGCCAAACTGAGAAAATGCCTCAAAATAGAGAAACGACTAACTAGAAGGACCTCGACATTCCTTTAGTTGAAGGCCACAAAGATTGACAATGCTAACAAATTTTTCAAGAACTTCAACTAACTGAGCACAATGCAGATTCGAAGAGGGGAGCTCGGGAGAAGAAATGGCTAGATCAGCTAAATCAGAGTGAGAAACAAACTACTCAAGGTAGGGATCTAACTTCATCAAGATAATTAATTCTGGAATCAATGCTAATGACGCTTACATCATCTTCCGAGTCACGGTGAAGGGGGACTGGGGAATGAGTGACGACCCCGTGGATCATAGAGCTATTAGAGCTTGAGGAAATGTCAGGCTTGTAAACAACATAATGGAAGGAGTGAGCATGAGAAGGTTGGATAGTGGAGAGGCGAGAGGATGGGGATTGTAAGAAGAGATGAATTGTGGGTTTCAATACAGTCGGGGTTCAATATTTGATTTCTTTCCAGCAGGGAGGACAACTTAACCCTTCTTGAGTAGTGGAGAGGAAAAAGGAAAATAACTGAAGATGGAGATTTTGTTGGTTCTGTAATGGGAGTAGAAAGAGGAGGAGGAGAATGATGATATGAAGAAGGGAGAAAGGAGGGGGAAATGATAGAAACAGAAGGAGGAAGGGGAGAGGGGGATCTGACAAAAGAGAAAGCAAAAGTGAATTAAGGATGTCAAAAGAGGGATGGTCTACAACAATATGAGGATTCAAGTCAATAGGCTGAGGGTTAATAGGAGAAAGAGAGGAAAAATCGATAAGAGGAGAAAGGGTGTTTAGCCAAGGGAGAAAGAGGGGCAAGGGGAGAATTGAGGGGAAGAGAGAAATAGTGGGAACGGATTTCTGGAGAAGGAATAGGAAGGCTTAGGAGGCTCGACAAAGTTAAACTCAAAGCCTTGCAGGATAGTGTCGATACCTTCATCAATCATGACTTGATTAAGCCGTGAAAGATGAATGGGGTTGGAAAAATCTTTCATAAACAGATTTTCTTTTAGTGAGAAATGAGGATCCAAGGCAACAATATCTCCAAAATGCAAAAATACGCTTCCTTTTAAGCTGTAATTAATCTTAATAGTAGAAAACATCAAGCCATAGAAATTTCTCTTAACTTTTATACGAGCTTGAGAAACGTTGATCAAGTTTAAAGTGTTAAAGCTTATCTCTTCCAGCCCCCCAAAATGGCTACTGAAAGCTTCAAAAGAGTCCAGAATCAAAAATTCCAAAGGCAAGTTTGAAAGAGATATCCAACGCCTATAACCTTTAATGAAATGAGGACGACTGTGAAAAGATGAGTTGCACCTTTCTATAATAAGGTGATGAGCACTGTATGCTTCCCACTTTCCAGGGGAGAAAATGAAACTAGACATATCATTACCAGAAAGGGAAATGAGCCCTTTATCTGCATGAAGACCATTGATAACCACATTTATTTTTTTAATAACTTCAAGAGGGATTCAACAATTTCAGTCCAGTCATCATGAGCAAACAATTTGGAGACAATCCATAAACTATCAAAGTCTAGCTTCAAATCATTAGAATGTATTTTAACCCAGTAAGAAACTTTGAAATGATCTTTTACAAGCTTGTCACCAATAGGCTTGACATTATCCACAACAAGATTGTCAACAATGGGCTTGTCATTTTTGGCAATAGACTTGTCAGCTAAATTAGCACCAATAGAAACATCTGAACTCAAAGAAGGATTAAGAGCATTCCTTAGAACATGAAGAAGCAGAGCAGAGATGTTGATTAGTTCCCAAAAGGCTTGAAGTTCTTCATTATCATCGCCAAAAGGAATGTGAATGAAAAACTTATCTCCTTTCTTAGGCCAAACCACCAAACGAAAGAACACACCATTTAAATAATGAAACTTGCTTATTCTTAAAGACCCAAAAGAGTTAGAGAAGTTTACGAGATCAAACTTCTCGGAGAGGAGCTTTAGGAGATATGGATCTCCCCATCCAATTAAAGAGAGAGATAGAGAGAAGAATGGATTTAGCAAAGATGGAATCCTCAATCCTATAGAGGGAATCCTCTTGTCGGATACAAAAAGGATCACCAAGAATGGAGCTCCTAACGATTTCCATGAAAAAAAGACGAGAGAACAGGATGGAAAGAAAACACCCAGAAGAAAAAGATCTCTAGCATAAACCATCTAAATAGCCGAGAAGCAGAGGAAGGCTGTCGAGAAATAAAGACATAATCTAAGATTTCCTCTCCCAATTAGCAATGGAAAAACATAGGAAGTATACAAATATTGCCTGAAGAAAAGGTGAAGGAAAGAAAAATAAATAAAAAACAATACTAAGCGACAACAGAGTAACAAAAAGAAAAGGTGTGCCAATTTAGATTAATAGCAGAAGGAGAAAAGCCCTACAAAAACTAGGACGAGGCTTTGAGAAGTATGATGCCAAAGTGAATATGTTTATCCAATACTCTACATCATACTCCCATCAATAAGGACGATACATTGTACAAATGTCATGTTGGAAGAGGGAGTGAGGTTCTTTTTCGGGAAAATTAGTGGCTTTTAAATAATCTCATCAAATATGTTTACCCAACACTCTACATGGTGTCAAATGATGGAGAAAGAGTGTCGAAGATAAGTATCTTGTGTCGGATGGGCTGCACCTCTCAATTCAATCACAATTTTTTTCGAAAATCGAGAAATAGGAGCTTTTCTCCACTATTCACAAAATAACCACACTCATCCCTAGGCAAGGCACTGAGAGACATCGAAGGCATCAGTGTTTTAAAAGGCGCACAAAGATGTAAAGGCACTTTGGAGACTAAGGCGCAAGTCGCAAAAAAGATGCAGGCTTTATTTTTCGAGGCACACCATCTACAGAAAAAATATTAAAAATACATATGTGACAAAAAAACATATATATTTATCTTTTTCAATATATAATATTTCAATATTCATCTATATGTTAGATTATTAAAACAAAACTAAAATTAAAAAAATACTTAATTTTAAAAATATAAGATAAGAACAAAACTATTTGATAATTAAATCAGGGTAGAAATAAGTATGGACATTCCATCTGTCCGCCATAAAAAAATGTTGTTGAGAATTAAATGTATTGAAAGAGAAAAGTTGCCATTTGCCATGAATCATAACAGCATGCAACTTAAATACTTACGTTGTGTTTTATTATTCTTTTCTTGTTTAAACTCTTCAACTTTTTTTTATTTCAAACTCTTCAGCTTCTTCTTCTCTTTAATTCAAACTCTTCAACTTCTTTTTTATTTACCTTTTTCTCCTTTTAATTCTTCAATCTATTCTTATTTTTTGTCAATCTCTAACATCTTTTCTTTATTTCAAACTCTTCAACTTCTTCTCCTTTTTGTTGTTCATTCTCTTTATTTCACTCTTTAACTTCTTCTCCTTTTTCTATCTCCTAACCGTTCGTTCTCCTCTGATTATTTAGTCAAACTCTTAACTTCTTTTTATTTCAAATTCTTTTCTTTTTTATTCTTCATTCTACTCTTATTTCTACTTTGTCTCCTTTTTTTTATCTCCTAACTGTTGGTTCTTCTCTAAATATTTTGTCAAACTCTTAACTTCTTTTTATTTCAAACTCTTCAAATTCGTCTCTTTTTATTCTTCATTCAACTCTTATTTCTACTTTGTCTTTTAAACCTTTTGTATTCTTCTTTTTATAGTCTTATGTCACTCACCATTGTTGGTTTATTAATAATTGGAAAAAAAGAGACGATCGGAGAAGAAAACTCATCGGTGAGCCTATGAACAACGGCACCGACGACTTAGATTGACGATTGGAGAAGGAGAACAGAGAACCTTGTGAGGTGGAAGTGTTGTTGACGATGAAAGTTTAAGGTCAAGGAATAAGGTGCCTTAGGCGCGGCGTGCACCTTTCTCTTCTGAGTGCCTCACAAAAAAGCACGTGAGGTGCGAGCCTTAGTGTTTGCATTGCGCCTGGTCGAAGCGAAGCCCAAAGAGTGCCTCGCGCCTTTTGGGTTTTTTTTTGCGCCTTTGTGGGCTTTTTAAAACATAGGGAGGATTGGAGATAAAATGAGATGATAGCAATGAAATGTAAAAAGGATCAATTGGTTTAACCTGTGACAATAATTGAAGTGCACGTAAATTGAACTGGACACTCATGAATATTAAAAAAATAAAAAAATAAAAACTAAAAGACAACATGGTTCATCTAATGGCTTCCATTAAGGTGATCCACTCTCACTTTTTCTCTTCACTCTAATTATGGATTGCTTCAGTAGAATGCTTTTGTGTGGTGAATCTCTTGGTCACAACAAGGGTTTCTCGGTGAGAAACTTTTCTTAACTGGTTACCACAACACACCTCTTTCTCGACGATACTATAGTATGTATTTGGTCTAAAGATCAATTGTCACATGACTGAATTTTTCAAGATTGGAATGGACAAAGCGTTTGTTGAAGCTCATGTCACTCAAAGCTTGATTCTTTTTGCACTCTATTCGTGGTTGGGAAACTCTTTCATTTCTAAAGGTAGGGAGGCTTACCCTTAGGTTTGGTCTTCTTTGGTTTGGTCATCCTCACAAGCATGAATAGAAAATATTGTGGCATAATTTTGTGGCAGCTACCTTTTTGAAGATATGGATGGAGCGTAAGAATATAATTCTCAATGATAAGGAAGATACGAACTCTTTTATTAATTCTATTACTTATTTAGCTTTATTTTGGAAACATCAGCCTCAACCGTTTTGTAATTACATATTTTTCGATAGGCCTTTCTATAAATAAACAAATAAAAACAAAAAAAGACAACATGGTTCTGAGCAAAATTAGTAAACCTACTTCTCATTCTCAACACAATACTACTCTTCAAATTTATCTTTTTTTTAATATTGGTGAGTGTGCGTGCCAGCCAGTGTTTTAAAAAGCTCAAGGCACACTAAGGCGCAATAACCCTTTGGAGCCTGAGGCGCGAGGCCCAGGCTTTTTTACTTAAGGCGCACCATGCTTAAAAAAAAATGTATACATGTATAAATAAACAAAACATATATATTAATCTCTTTCAATATATAATTTTTTTACCTAGTTAACCCATAAAAAACACGAAACATTAAAATAATAATTCCAAATAAAAATCTAAAGTCCTAAAGATCAAACTTATGGTTGCTAAATTCACATTCATCTCTATCCGCTCCTTCATTGGCAATAATTAGAGAGAACAAAGAAGCGGATTGGTGATTAAGGTTGACGATTACGTTTTAATTGTTTTTTTTTAATATAAAACTTTGAAGTAATTGTTGATTGAATTTGAAAATTAGAAAACAAATAGAGAAAAATGAGTAAACCATTACCGCTTTACTTAGATTTTAAATAAATAAAAAAGTCCTCAAAACATGCGATTTGAGCATCTGAGGGCTTTATGAAAAGGCGCATGCCTGGAAAGGCAAGGCGCCAACATTGAGCTTGGGGCATTTTTTAGCCTGAGGTGCGCCTTTTGGGGCTTTTTAAAACACTAGTGCCAGCTTACGCACACCTTGACTATTCTCATGAGACATATCGTCTGACCCTACAATATTTAAATACCAAGGAAACACGTAGGAGATTAATTCCTAGGTAGGTGAAGGTTATGGAATAAGCTCATCACTTCTTAGTTACTAATGGACCTTCTTGAACTATAGAATGAGCTCATCACTTCTTAGTTACTTAAGGACCTACTTGACCACAAACCACTAGGGTTCTCATCCAATCTTTTTTTTAACAAGAAACAAAACTTCACGAGAGCCTTTTATTGGAATATTTTGCTTGAGTGCAACAAGAGAATCTTAAAAGATGAGTATAACCATTCCATATCTTTCTTGACAATATTGTTTTTAATGCTATATCATGGTGTAAGCTTTCTCCTCTCTATTAGTCATTATGGTCATGCTTCCTTGCAATCTAATTGGAAGGGTCTTTTGTAATCTTTCTACAGTTTCCTCACTTTTGTTATTTCATTCAAAAATGAAATTGTTTCTTATAAGTTATACAAAAAGAAAACAAGAAACAAAACTATCTTTCAATAAGTGAAAAGGGACTAGTAAGTAGTAACTACTCTTCAAACCTGGTGGAACTCCAGCAGATAGGGGATGAGGCAAGTTACGCTTATGCTCCTCTTCATAAAGCCTTTTGTACATGGCAACCTACGTTGATCACAAAGACCAATGTTTTTTAACTAGGAAAAAGCATAAAGACTCATTAAACGGAACAAAAGGAATAAACCCTAGTCCTTCATTTGTCCCCAAAAGAAAAGTTGCTAAAAGCATGTTGATTGATAAAAATTCAGAAGAAAAAGATTATCTGGAGGGGATTCAGCGGAACATTATAACAAATTCCAGCTCAATCAATCAGCAAAATCAAATGCAAATCAACAGTAGCATCAGATCATACGATATCTTAATAGACCTTGTACTTGCAACATTTCAATACATTTCTTTCCTCATTATTCCATTAGTCAAACTACTTGTCAGATGTGTAAAGTTAATAATCAAGCCATGACATTTACCAAGTAAGACCCATGTCCTAATCCACTCACTTACACCTGATTTTTATTTCTCAGAACTTCAATGCTATTTGCAACAATAAAATCATCATAAAATTAATAACTCACACATGCAGGTAAAGTTGGACTCGAGGATTCAAGAACTAAAAAAGGACTTGATAAGAAATGAAAGAAAATTAACGAGGAAAGACCAGCAGAGAAGTAAAATCCAAAAATAACTCACGGAGGCATGAAGGGATTCGATCATTTGCCCCTGCTCTTCAACTTTTTGCAACACTGCTTCAACTCTACATGCAGCTTCTTGAGTTTGCCTTTTCAGTTTATCCTCCAATTTCTCCTGTTTCCATAATATGCAAGTTCTCATGACAACAAATCAAAGACAGAAAGCAATTATGGCCAAAACAAAATGGTGACAAACCTTGAAATCAAGCTCTGTATCTTCAAGTTGCACAGAAAGTTTACGCACAAGACTTCTGAGTTGGACATTCTGTTCAACTAATCCATTTATGTCCTTGAAGGTTAACTGCTTAAATTATTTACCAGGAGAGATATTAATAACTTTTGCAGCACTAGTATTACTTATTTTCACGTTGAGCATAATATTCACAGACAAGTATCAACCATACAAGGTATTCGGAGATAACTTTATCAGAATCAGATTCCACATTGATCTCAAAGGATGAAGTATTTGAGAGATTCTCGGGAACATCATGTCCAGTATATCCACAACGTAGTTGTACATCTCGACACTCCTTTAGAAGAATTGTAACCTGAAGATGTCAACTAAACTCTGGTTAGTAATGGTACTGGAACAATCTCAAAAACACATAAAAAATTACTAAGAGAACACTTCAAACAGCACTTAAATCATAGAGTGGTACATAGTATGTACTATGAAGTGGCTTGTTTTCTGCTCCATTTTTCTTGATCTCTAATCATACTGATAGATTTCTCGTACCCATTTAATGTCTTAACCGAATCCTCTTTTCTCTACTTTCCTCTCCTTGAACTAGAATGCCTACTTTACAAAGATCAAGGGTTTAGGTTGTTAACGGTGTGCATTTGCAATGTTTAAGAGGTCTATAAAGGATATTGGTCATATGCTTTAAGTCACTTCTGTAGGGAAAGGCTTAGCAAATTATTAGAGATATGAATGGAGAGCTCGTTTGACTCCATCTGTAGCTGTAGAAAAAGATGGAAGATGTGTTTTTGGTTGTATTTGAAGATGAGGTCGAATAGTTTTTTCTTAGGTGTGAAGTAGATGCAATTTGAAAATCCCTAAAGCTAGACATTAGTTATTCTTGAACTTTTGATAGTTTCACTCAATTTGTCTTTATCTTTTATTGGCGTTTGTCTTAATCAGCATTCACCACACTAACACACAAAACTGATAATCCCATGTCGTGGCAACACAACCACTTCTATTTGTCACCAGAAATACCCAAACTTTTTATCATAAACAAAAACAATTTTGTTACAATGTATATCAAAACAAAGAAAAAGGGGTGGAAGCCAAAAACAACGGCCCAACAAATTAAAAAACAAAGGATAATCCAGTATTCACAAGCCCAACCATATCCATGGAAACAATGATAAATATAAAAGACACGATGAGATGGTCTGGGTTGCTTTCCCTAGTTGGGTTGTCTTACCCCTAAACTTTTAGTAATGTCATCCCAATAGGCACTCGCCGCTCAATTTATCTTCGTCATTGCTTGTCGTTTGTATTCATAGCCATTCGCCAGACCAACACACAAAAATATGGCAATTCCTTGTCATGCCAAAAAAAACTACCTCTAGTAGTCAACTCAACCCAATAATAAGGGTTGGGTTGGCCAAGTCAGAGAAACAACCAACCCAAATCTGACCCTACCAATCCGAAATTTTGAGTTGGTCCAAAAAATACTCTTAATCCAGCACAACTCAACTTGTGTACACCCCTGAAAATGGCGTGCCATTGCATCATGTTTTTGCTTCTTTGCTTCTTCGATTACTAATCTTCACAAATTAGTGAAACTAACCTTACCTCCAAAAGAATATAATTACTAGAAACTATTTAAGAACATATATATACGAGTAGCAACCTCTCCGTTCTAGAAAAAGAATGTAATTTTCAATTACCTGTCTTGAAAGGTCAATATTTTCTCTCTGAATTAACACATAATCACGCTCATGTCTCTTCAAATCGGCCTGCAAAACAATTGTATAAACCCAACATATAAAATACCAGGGACAAGTTACAGCTACACACACATACCTTCAATTCTTGAACAGATTTCTCCAAAATTGCCTGTTCAGAAATAGAATTCTGCAATTTTTGGTTTAAAAGGGAATATGACTCGATCATTCTCTCATGTTCCGCTGCAAAAATGTGAAAAGTAATCAAGTAATCAAAATGAACAATGTCACGTCAGATACTAGAACATCAAGACAAGGCAACACATATCTAAACTACATGCAAAAAGAAATCAGTAATAATTTAAGAGTAGAACATTCTACAGGAGACATTTGGATCTCGTTAGATTAAACGTTTCTCTTTTACTTCAATTACAAAGTTTCTTTAATTTTTCTTGTGAGTGGCCGGCATCCTTTGTTTGGCCCCCTTTTTTAGTGCTCATCTGTATTGTTCTTTCATTCTTTCGTTAATGGAGGTTTGGATCATTATAAAAAAAAAATGAAATTAGTACAAGTTAACACTAAGAAAAAAGAATATACTTTTGAATGAAACTAAGTAAGAAAAGGCAAGAAAACAAGAAGTTTCCAAATATTATATGAAAAAAGAATATACTTTTGAATTCAACAACTTTTGAGGATAGGAGTATTCCAACCTCTAACCTCTTGATTACTAGGTTATACATAATACCATTACCATCAGAGCTGTTGAAAAAAAGAATATACTCAAATGAAGAAATAGACAGTTTGCTAGAGCATCATAACTCAGGTTTACAATCAAATTTGTCATTATATTTTTTTTATAATAAAAAACGAATTTCACAATGAGAAATGAAAGAATACAAGAATTTTTCATTAGATATGTACCTCTTTCCTCTAAAATGGCTTCTGCTTTATCCTCTAATTCATATAGCACCTGAGGAAAACAAATTTTCAACGTTCCAAGTGGGTATATTAAGAAAACAGACTAAAATTAAACTTAGGCCAAACCTTTCAGAATTAGTAAACATATTATTTAGCACCTGAGAAAGACAAATTGTCATGACTCAAGCCAATCAATCAGAACTTCAGAATTATGGATAGATCGAAACCGCCCACATGTAGATAGAGCCCTTTGGCTTATAAGTTGGCCCCATAACATACTTGGGGGCAGTGTGAAGTGGAGATAACAAGATATTTTACTATTAAATTCACTCATGAATTTTGAGCTTGAGACCTCCAAGCATACCTTGGAGACCTAAAGCCTCTACTCTACCAACGAAGTGCCCGCTTGGGGGTTCAATCAAAGTATATTTGAAAACAATTCTTTGGTTAAATCGTTTGGAATCAGCCACGATCAAGACTCAAGACTTCTCATTCATGTTTTTATTCAAGCTCTTTTTTGGTTTTCAGATCCAAATTGTTTGTTTGAATTTGAAAGCTTTTGACTTTGTGTGTTAGTTTTGTTTTATTTGTTCATTTGTCTCTCTTTCCACTCTTTTTGGAAGTTTCCAGCCATGGGTTATCCTTCTTCAACAATTCTGTTAGTGGGTCATTTCGAAAATCTTTAGCGCATTGGTTTCTTCTCATTTCTTTATTGGAAAGTTAGGTTTTTTGTAAAAAAAAATAAACACAAAAAAAAAGAGCTTCTTATCACTTAGATTTACCAAATCTAACAATGGCTCTCTCTCTTCTTCTCTCCTTTCGATCCCTCATATCAGCTCTCAACAGATAAACCCCCATCTCTATAGAATCCAACCTCAATGGCTTTTTCACCACACTCTTTCAAAATTGACAAAAAAAAAGGTTTTCTTTATCAAGATTCAAGAATGAACAAACAACTCAAGCTATGTCAAACTTACATATTCTTCCTTTGATAGAAATTTCACCCTTTTCCTTCGATAATGAAACTCTTGCTAGGCTACTTGAATGCTTCGAAAGGATAAGCAACATCCCTTTGAACCAAAAGTTCCTCAATCAAACAAGGATTGAGGAAACAATCATTTGGGTGGAAAAGATCTCCAACAAAAAAAGGGTCATTGAGCTAAACTTGCAAGACTTGGAAAAAAAATGGGGTCTCAACAAGCTTATTAAGATTCAAAAGCTACATTAAATCTTTCTATCCACCGGACTATTCAGTGTACTCAAGGCGACCCAAGGCCCCGCCTATGGCGAAGGGAAAGGCAACCTAGGATGCCCTAGCCTTGCATAGTATTCAGATGAGTGATTTTTTGTAGTTTGAAGTTTCCTCGCAAGAATCTTCATTCTAAAAGCATAAAAATTACAATTGATTTTATAAAAAAAAATAACAAACAAATTGCATATGAAAGCATACCCTCTGCAGAACTGCCTCGGCTTCTTTCCTTCCCATCTGCTCGTGCCGCAAAGCATCAATAGTTTCTTGGTACTTGGCATACATTTTGGTTAACTAGTAGGAAAAAAATAGAGAAATTCTACTTCAACTTGAAATAGATGAGTGGCATACATTTAGGTTAACTAGTAGGACAAAAATAAAGAACTTCCACTTTAACTTGAAATAGATGAGTAGCATACATTTTGGATAACAGTAGGAAAAAAATAAAGAACTTCCGCTTCAACATGAAATAGATGAGTAAAAGAAATACCACTAGCATCACAAATTTTCAATTGATCAATGAAACCATACATTAAAAAAGAACAAAAACAACAAGGGAACAAGAACTCACACTCCAACCATCACGCAAAAGCGAAGCAGCTAAAGCTGTCCCAGAAACACCTACAGGTACCTTGGGGTCGAAGTTGTGATTGTCATCAACCATATCACTACTTTGTTTTAGATTTATCAAACTGTACCAAAAAAATCAAAAAAAAAAAGAACAAATTACATTAATGCAAACAACGAAAAAGGATTTAAGAATTTTTAAAAGGACTTGTAAACAAAGAAACTCATAGAGGTCCTTTTTTATGTTTAAGTATGTACAGGCATAATTATCAAAAACCAAAAGTTAAATGGTTATCAAGCGGGGTATTAGTTTTCTACCGAATCATGATACCACAACTGTTGAAACTAAATAAAACCTCAACCACCACAAAAGGACCGAAAAAAATCAACCAAACCAAACGTTCTACAAGCACACTTCCACAATAATTCAAAAAAAAACACGCCAAATACCAAAGGCTAAACTTTTTTTAAGGATGTACAAAAAAGTGCACAAAAAGAAAAGGGAAAACTAATTAAAGAGTCTCCAAACTAAAGAAACTTGATTGGTTTGAATTGTGAGGAGGAAAAGCTGAAGTAGGTAGTCGGGTTGGGTGAATTGCACTGTAAGAAATTAGATGAACTTAAAAAAATTTGTTAGGAAACTTCCACTTTTCCAACATTAAACCACCATCTCTGTATTTGATGAAAAATAAATATACACAACGCTTCTAATAAAAAAAAAATAATGATAAAATAGAACATAAATCGGTATCCCAAACAATTTCTTGTAGCCAAAATCAAAGTAAAAAAGCATTCATAAACACATTAAAATAGTTATAAAGCACAATACAGCTTTTGGGAGCAAGATAATTCTCCTAGTACAAAAATAAACTGAATATCCAGTAAGGTTTACCAACTACCTCTAATCAAACAACCTCAACCGTAAGTTTGTTTCTTGTTCAAAAAACAACAGAATCATGATCATGCCCTCTAATTGGTAGAAATGTTATCATCTAAATAACTTTGACGTAAGGAAGAAGAAACTGAATTGGGAGATTAGCAAAGAAAAAAATCTTTAGGACCTTCAAACAAACACAAAGAGAGTAGATAAAATGTCGAAGTTCCTAAAATTGTAAACTCTTCGGCATTCACTCTTATGTCTTGAAAAATAATCTAGCAAGTTGCACGTATGATGGGCAACAAGGGCCTTCAGTAACCAAAGGTTATGGGGTCAATCCAATCCATGGTGGCCACCTACCAAGGAATGAATTTCCTATAAGTTTTCTTGACAACCAAATGTCGTAGAGTCAGGGGGTATGCCCGTAAGAATGGTCAAGGTAAGCGAAGAATAGTTAAGGTAGGTGTAAACTGGCACTAAACTCACGAATGTAAAAAAAATACTATTTTGATTAAAGGAACTAGAAGTCTACGAATTAGCCTTGATTACTTGAAATTTGTATTTTTCCATCCCTATTCAAACGTTTCACGGATTAGCGAAAGAACTCTTGTCTCTTGTAAAACAAAAAGGATTGAAAATAATTTATCACAGTCTACGAAGTATAACATACGCATTTGAAGTGAACATGTTAAGGGGAGAAAGAGAGAGTTCGTTCTTTTTCCTACTAAGCTCAATCTCTGCTTCACACTTTTCCAGTTTCACTTTCAACTCTGTAGTTTCCTGTTATCGATAACGAAAAGAAAATAGTTAAAGACTCCCAAAGTAGATAATAAACAAAAAGGCAATAGAGATCACAAAATAAATAAATAAATAGGGGCAACACTACCATCTAGGATGACAACAAGTTTTTAGGGGACTCAAACCACAAGCCTCGTGGTTGTTAATACCTTTAGTATGATAGTTGAGTTATACTCACTTTGGCAAAAAAGTAACAGTATCTCAATATTATAATCATAAACAGAAGCCTAGTGTCAAGGCTCGGCATTATAACTTCTCCCACAAAACAAGTGGCACATGACCAACCCAAAAGAAGTTTAAACTTTGACCAAGCAAGGGTATATAAAAATTATAATCATAACATATGACCCAGTTGATCTCCAAATGGGAATTCAGCTGTGAGACTAAACGGCCCTTGGAAGAGTGTTGGGAAAATTTCGACAACGACCTATTTCAAACTTGGAAATGGGAGAAGAATTATTTTGGGAGGATCCTTGGATAAATAACATTCCTTTGAAGGATTGTTTCCCTTTTGCATGGTATTTCATCCTTTACGAAAGAAGCTTCCATCAGTAGATTGTTATAAAAAATTAATAAGAAAAAATTAAAAAGAAGGGTTCCTCAATTCTCTAAAGATTAAAAAGAAGGGTTCCTAGTTAGGTTGAATGTGATTGGTTTCCTCCCGGGGGGTGATCATATACAACAATTGGATATGGTGTTGCAAGTTTTCATGGCAATTTGTGGGGTCACAAGAAAAAAGATTAATCAACCCTATTTCAAGAAGAAAAAAAAAATGGCAAACGATGGAGAAAGAGTGCCTAAACAAGTTTTCTCGTGGTGTTGGCAAAATCTAAAGAGAAAGGAGAACCAACACCATATCCCACAATCTTTCTTGTGGGAAATACGGCATAGGTGGAAGAGGAGGAAACATCGGAAATTCATCGACGATTGGGAAGGAAACAACAAACAGAGATCTAAACTTGGCAATGTTGCTTATTGCTTGGGGCTCCCGAATTTTGGCTGATATGTGTGTTTGTAGGGCTCCCAAATTTGGGTCGTTAACCAATGGTGCTCGGATCGATAAGTATCAATGAAGAAGATCGAAGAAAACGGTATCCGCTTACCACTTCCTTCGTAGATTGCAGATTTGGATCATTAATTCTAAAGAACTTTTCATGAGTTGTAATTTTTTGAATAAAGAAACGATTTCATTAAGTATGAAATATGAGGTCCAATAGGAACCATACAAAATTACATAAGGTTTTTCTTTCTTTTTTTTTTTTTTTAAGCATGGATATCATTTGATCCATGATACAACCATAAGAACAATGCTGTCAAAAAAACAATCAAAGGTAGTATCAATGTCTTGGAAGATCCTCTTGTTTCTTTCACATCAAATTCCCCCAAAAGAAAGCTCTAGTAAAGGATTCCCAAAGTAATTTGGCTTTATTCTTGAATGGGTGACCCAACAAACAGCAAAGAAGAGATTCACGACCAATTTGTTCAAATTTTGCCCCAACTTTTTGGAACCTTCTTTCTATAGATCCAACTCAATGGTTTGGCTTAAAATTGGGCCTGAATCGACTTAAATTTGGGTTGGGGTCAGTGGTTCAGTTTTGGAGTAAAAATGGGTTTTTTGGAATTGGATTGGGCTGGATTTAATTTACAAGGCAGAAAAAGGATATTCTGGAATAGGCCATTAGGGTAATGGGCCCAATTTGAATGAGAAAATTTATCTTCTTGGGAGGAGGTCAACAAAAGAGTATTGGGCTAAAGTATTCAATACAAAGAGAACAACTCCCACCCTCCACTATTTGCTGCCGTCTTTACTGATCACTGGCCACCACTGCCACTGCCCTGCCACCTCTGTCATTAGAAATTTTTTGTTTAATTATCATTCATATTTTGGTATTATTTTATAAAAACCTAGAGGATATAGTGTAATTTTGGGAGCGGAGCCAAGTAATGATGACTCCTTTACCCTTGGTGAGTTATTTAGTTCGATGGAGAAGTTAGTCCTATAAATAGGTTGGCTTAGGTCCGTAAAGGCATCTTGAATAATGAATTAACTAATTGAATGACCCATGATTGAGTAAGTGTGATCTTAACTCTATCAAAACCCCTTTGCACTATGCAAATAAAATACATGCTACAACGAGCCTTAGTTACAAAACAGAACATTACTGCACAAATTCTAGTTGTGTTGCTTTTAGGGTAAAAGAAGCCTTAACTAGTAAATCCATACCTCTTCCAAACGAATTCTTTGAGATTCCTCCTTTACAAGTTTCTCTTTATAATCTGTCTCTACTTGGTTCAAATGTGTCTGGAGTAATCACAAAAGAGATACAAAATAAGAATAATTGTGTGACCTTTTTAGGGGTAGATCTTTTTAACAAGATATCGACTTTTCTTTGATTGATGAAACGAAACAAAGATGTTAAGGATAAAAACTCCCCGTGAGTGGAAAAGGCAAGGAAAATAAGTGCAAAATAGAGTGCATAGCTTCTTATGAAGAATGAACAAAAACATCCCAGTTCATGCAAATAACACTAGGAGAACAATGAAGAGTACGAATTGTAATGAAGATTTCCTATCAAAAAAATAATGACGAAGAGTTTTGTATCCTATAAACAAATAAACAAATCGTAAATTTTAGTTTGAAAATTTGTGATGAAAATTCTAACCTCCAAGGCTTTTACGACACCCTCAAGCTCAGTTGCCTTCTTAGACCACTCCTCAGAACTTTCTTTGTAAAGTTCAACAAGCTTATTGACCTGCAAAGTCAATTAACAATAAGACGTCAGGAATAGGATCACTAATTACTCTCTCTGTTTTCAAGTGGCAAGAAAAAATTAAACACCATTTAGATATAATTAAACACTAATTAAAAATTATACAATTTAAAAAATAGTTTGAAACATTTACAT
>JBBMKA010000001.1:8824198-8875853 GCA_037833695.1 Sechiopsis laciniata
TTTACATGAGAATCACACTTTTGAGCTTGTTAAGTTGCCTAAAGGGAAAACTGCACTGAAAAATAAGTGGGTTTATCAAGTGAAACAAGAAAAAAGCACCTCAAGACTGCATTATAAAGCGAGATTAGTTATTAAAGGGTTCAATCAGAAAGAAGGTATTAACTTTGATGAGATTTTTGCCCTAGATGTTAAGATGTCTTTGAATCGTGTTGTTATGGATTTGGCTACTAGCCTTGACTTAATAGTTGAGCAGATGGATGTTAAGACTGCATTTCTTCATGGAGACCTAGATAAAGAAATATACATGAAACAACCTGAAGGTTTTGAGGAGAAAGGCAAAGAGAAACTTATGTGCAAGTTGAAGAAAAGTTTTTATGGGTTGAAACAGGCACCGAGACAATGATACAAGAAGTTTGAGTCAGTTATGGGGGAGCAGAGCTACAAAAAGACTACTTCTGATCATTGTGTTTTTGTACAAAAATTTTCTGATGATGATTTTATGATATTATTGCTTTATGTTAATGACATTTTGATTGTTGGCAGGAATGTTTCTAGAATACAGATGTTGAAGAAACAGTTGAGCAAATCCTTTGCCATGAAGGATTTAGGACCAATAAAGAAGATTCTTGGAATTCGATAGTTCGAGACAGAGCATCCAAGAAGTTTTATATGTCACAAGAGCAATACATACAGAAGGTGCTTGAAAGTTTCAATATGAATAAAGCTAAAGTTGTTAGCTCCCCTCTATCCAGTCATTTCAAACTAAGCAACAAACATAGTCCTTCTAATGATAAAGAGAATGAAGAAATGAGAAAAGTCATATATGCTTCAGCAGTTGGGAGTTTGGTGTATGCCATGGTGAGTACTAGACCATTATATTGCTCATGCTGTTGGAGTTGTTAGTCGATTTATGTCAAATCCAAGAAAGCAGCATTGAGAGGCAGTCAAATGCATTATGAGATATTTGAGAGGCACTTCTAGTTTGAAGCTCACATTTGGAAGTGGAAAGTTCTTGCTTACAGGCTATACTGATTCAGATATGGTAGGAGATTTAGATAACCGACGGTCTACTTCAGGTTATTTGATGACGTTTGCAGGTGGTGCAGTGTCTTGGCAGTCATGACTATAGAAGTGTGTTGCACTTTCTATCACAGAAGCAGAATATATAGCTGCAAAAGAAGCGTGCAAAGAGATGTTGTGGATGAAGCTGTTATACAGGAGCTTGGCTTCAAGCAACAACGATATGTAACATTCTGTGATAACTAGAGTGCTATTCATCTTGGTAAGAACTCTACATTTCATTCCAGAACTAAACATATAGATGTGAGGTATCACTGAATGAGAGATGCATTGAATGATGGTTTGTTTGAGCTTGAAAAGATACATATTGATTATAATGGATCAGATATGTTGACTAAGAATCTACCAAGAGAGAAGCTTCAATTTTGTCGTTCTGCTGTAGGAATGACAAATTCCTCTATATATTGAATAGAGGGAGATTTGTTGGGTTTTATTTAATTGGTGGACAAAGCTCACATTAAGGCCCGTTAGGGATGCTGGTTTTAAAGTGAAAAAATTCACTTTGTGTTTTATCGTGAGAATCACAAGAGAAAAGAAAAGACGGCAGTGAGGAGAGAAAAGGAAATAGGAAAGAAAAGAGTTTCGCGCAGTTTTGGTATTTCAGCATTTTTGTGGTAACCAACCGTTGGATTGAGTTAAAATTTTGACAGCGTATTTGTAGCACAAGGGTCTTCAATCTGAACGGTGGGATCAGGATTTAGAAGGTTCTACATCTAGATTCCAATGGCAATTCGGTTCCATAATTTGTGAAACTTTTCTATTATTTCTCTTTGGTTTAGCGTCGTTTGCTGCCGAGATTAATTATCTTGAGTTATTATCTGTTGTATACCTCTTAGTTGTGACTAGAGAGAATTCGTTGTAACCCATTATTGATTATAGTGGAGTTTTTTTACTTCGGTCCGTGGTTTTTTACTCCTCGTCTTGAGGAGGTTTCTCCACGTTGAAATCGTTGTGTGTTGTGCTTGATATTTTTACCATATTTATGCTTGTTGTTTTTCATTAGGAACACAAGAGGGGAATAATTGATTCTATTAGTATAGTGTTTATTCTCAACAATAACAAGTAAGAATGTACATTAAATAAGTCACATTTATGTTCATTTTGATAGCAAAATTTATTTTTAACTTTCACCGTATCCATTTTTTTATCAGTTCCTTCCTTCCCAAGTCTTTCCTTTTCTTTCCTAAGTCGTTCCTTTTCTTTTCGAAGTCTTTCTTTTTTTTCATCTTTCTTTCGTGCCGATACATCTATTTTCGTCAATCTTTAATAAATGCTAGCTAATAACTTTATTTTTGTTCATAGATTAATGACCTTCTTTCGAAGAATTTTGAAGCAAAAAATTATCTTCTAGAGCAGAAGAGATTATATTTTGACAAATTATTATATTTGTTTTGATTTCTACAAGTATTTTCGGCAAAGACTATAGATTTTTTTTTTTTTTTTTAATTTTTATCACGTGTAAGTGTGCGGTCCATCTTAGTGCATTTGTGTTGAAGAGTTTTGTAAAATAGGTTTATAAAACCTATTGTGTTTTTCTCAAGAGTAAGTTTTCTTGATAGTGTAAAGTTGAAACCTATTGTATTTTTCTCAAGAGTAAGTTTTCTTGATAGTGAAAAGTTGTGGGCATTTTTAATTCATATGATATTGCAAGTTTTCTTTCTTTCTAAAATTTTTCATTTTTGTGTGAACTGTTCTGGTTTTCTTTGAATAATATTGTTTGGTAAAAATTTTCAACAGCAGATTTATTTTTCAAGCATTGGTATTAGAGCAGGTAAATTCTGTCTGAGAAATTTTCTAAGTTTGTATTAAATTTAGTTAATTTCGACTAAGAATTTTTTTAATTTACTTTTGCATATAGGTTATGGCCAATTTATGACAAAGATCAAAGCTACTTATTCTTTATGGCCAATTTAGTTTGTATATTGAATATAAAAAACTTTTAAAGCCAATTTAACTTGTGAGCGTGGACTTTAAAGGATTGGCTAAATTATCAAACATACCCTTGAATTAAGGATTTTTTTTATCAACATTATCTCTAAATTTTGAAAAGTTTCAAAATACCTTTGAATTTTACAAAATATTTCAAAAGTATCATTGTCGTTAATATTGAATGGAAACTGTCGAAGTTGTGTTTCAAAAATACTCTTGATTATAAAAACTATTAAAAAAACATCTTCATCGTTAAGTTTTTAATAAAAAATGTTAAAATTCTGTTTGAATAAATATATCATTGACCATTCAAAAATATTTAAAAAAATTCTTAGTCTAAAATGATCATTCTTCTTTCTCATTATATATATATATAATATAGAAATTAACGAAAATAAACATATATTATTTGAAAGATAACACATTATTTGATCAAGTAAGCTCAAGAAATTCAAAATTCATAAGTATTACCACCTCTTGATTAATCAAATATGAAAAAAAGATTAAATTGTTATTGAAATAAGTTTTGTTTTATTTTAATTCAACTATTGTTGGGATGAGTTGAAAACCTAGATTGAGTAGGTTCAAGGTAGAGATTTATTCACCTCTTTAAAGTTAAATGATAAGTTAGCATTGTTTTATTTAGTGAGATCGATTTCTTACTTGAATTATTCAAATAAGTTTGCTTCCTAAATGTTTGAATTTAATGTCTAATTTTAGAGATGAACAAAAAAATTTCGATGACTTCATAATTACTTTCAAATTAAGATTTTTTTTTTCGTTTAACATTGCATCAAAATTGTCTTCAACGTAACGGGCGTTTGGAGCATGCTTCCTCAAGCGCCTCGGGTTCGAGACACTTGGGAAGTACTTAAAATTATATAAAAAAAAAAAAAAGAAATATCTTGAGTCTGGGCCTTGAGACGTGGTATCAGAGACCCCTGATGTAGTGGAGCTCATATGTCAACACAAATAGCGCGATACGGTTAGTACCTTTGCTTGGCCCAGAAGGCTAGCTTTCATCTGTAACCTAGTAATTTATTTAAACTTTTGAATTTCTTCTTATCAATTGTTAATACAACATTAAACTTGAAATTATAAAACAATGATTAACGATACAAATATTTTATAAAATTTTTAAAGTTTAGGAGCATTTTTTAAAATAAAATTTTAACGATTTTCATCCAACTTTAACAGGAAATGTATTTCTAAAACATTTTGAACTTTTTAAATTTTAGGAATTATGTCGACAAAACTCCTTTAATTCACGAGTGTATGATAATTTAGCATTTTTTAAAGTATATCCAACTACAAACAAATACCTCACTACTTTCAAAGCTAATGTACAAAAAAAAAAATATATATATATCCTTAAGATATTCAATTTAAAAGTAGCCAAATTACCTTTGAGTTAAGGATAAACCTATGACGTAGATATTGATATTGAAATTTAAAAATTAAGACATATTGATGAGTAAAATGAAATATCAATATATAGATTTTGGTAAAAAAAATTTTAAAAAAATTATAAATTAATAATTAAACTACTTTTACTTTTAGAATAAGTGATAGATTTTATTATTTTAAAATTTTCCCCTAACTTTTTAACACACTTTCTACACCTTTTCAATCGAGCTGCTTCAATAATATTTAGCAAAGAGAAGTGGACCATATAACCTTGTGGTTATTTAAGACTTCATTTGATAGTTATTTGGTTTTTGATTTTTGATTTTAAAAATTAAAATTTATTTTTATTCATATTTCTTTTAATGTGCTCCATCTTTTCTACAATATACCTAATTTTCTTTAAAAAAAGTATGTGAATACTAACTAAATTTCAAAAATAAAAACAAATTTTTGGAAGCTACTTTTTTTTTGTTTCTAAATTTTGATTTGGTTTCTACAAATATAAATAAGAAGTAAATATTCATGTAAAAAAACATATGATATAATAGTTGTTATAGACTTAAATTTTAAAAACTAAAAACTAAAAACAAATATCCCGTTTGATAACACATTGTATAATGTATGGTATAATAGTTGTTATAGGCTTAAATTCCAAATCTTGTTTTTGTTTTTGAAATTTGGATAGTATTCACATATTCTTTTTAAGAAAGATGAAACACATTGTAAAAAATTTGAATAAAAATAAGTTCAATTTTTTATAAAAAAAAAACCGAATAATCATTAAACGGGTCAAAATAGTTATGAAAGGAAACCTAAATTATATAAGAGAATACTAAATTATTCTTTTGTTGGCGTGCTTGATATTTAAAACCAAATAATATTGTTAGATTAAAAAATATATATTATTAACAAGATAATAAGAGATATCAATAATCTTTTATATTGATGTCCAACTCCTTCTGCGTTTGCAAATATATCACACAGCTACAAATATTTAAAAACCTCTTTGTAATTAAGATGGAGCAATTAATGCAAACCACTTCTATGTTGGCTCAATAACTTCTTTAATTTATTGCTTACCAAAACCTTTTAAAAAAAATGGAAACCCTTCCGAATGCACCCTGTCCATTAAGTCTTATCATATCTTCATAAATTTGAACTGACTGATCAGCAGTGGAGAAAACTTGTTATTTCACTTCATTGTAACCAACTTCTATCAAATTGCATTTCAAGAATAAATGTCAAATGACTAATACTAATGCTATTTACATGTATCTTTTTTTGGACTAAACAGATAAAATAGCTAGAAGAGGTGTAGAATAGGTTACTCTATAAGAAAAAAAAAAAAAGAAAAAAAAAAACTTGCTAGCCATCTTAAAGAATTAATTGAAATATATATATATAAAGAAAAAAAAAAAAAAACTTGCCAGCCATCTTAAAGAATTAATTGAAATATATATATATCCATTCAAAAGTTAAAGATATCGTATTTTGGTGCTCTAAATCCTACATCTTTAGAAATTACGACATTGCTTCTATTGCTCTTAATTAATTTTTTTTTTTGTAATATGGTTTGACTTGCTTCTTGCATGCCTTTTGGAATGAAATCGTATCTTTTTAAAAAAAAAAATTCAAAAAGTTAAAGAAAATTGAATTTCAATATGTTTTTTTTAATACAATTATGTTTTGTTGAATTCTAAAAAAAGTACTATTACCGAATGAGTTGGTGACACGTTAGTTTTTTGTTGATGGTAATTCATTTCAATTCTCCAGTCACAGATTTGATTTTAAAAATTTCTTACGAAATCTTAATTTTTAAAAACAATGAACTTTCTCAAGATAAAGTAAAACATTAGTATTATTGAAACATTTACCTCGATCAATTTTCAAAATTTGGCTAATATTTCAAAACCAATTCCCAACCACAAGTACATAGATATTTAAATAAATAGCATAAAATAAATATATAATTTCACATATAACCAAAAAGTTTAAAATTTTACAAAAATGACATTTCAAATAAAAGGAAAACTGTAAACAAACTAAGAAAAGTCATTGTCATGCATGCTACATTACATATTAATTTTATGGAGTAGAATATCCCATACATATATATTTGAAAAAATCAAAGTGACATCATTATTGAATGAAAGTCGTATAATCATGAAGATAATACAATTGTTATGAAAACGACAATCAACAACCAATACGAGGATAAAGAAAATGCGAGAGAAGAAAGAAAACAACACAAAATTTAAGTGATTCACTAACGTTGTGTTAGCTAGTCCACGGACAAAGAAGAGGCAGAGTTTTATTAAGGAGAACGAACAGTAGAGAGTACAGAATGAATGTCATAATACGGCTAGGGGTTAATTCAAGTTTATATATGCACTCTCATTAAACCTTAATACGGAATACGTAAGCATTAAAACAGAATGCGGATAAGTTAGTACACGTGGAACGCACAATATAATGCGGAAGTGCTAGCGTTACTCAGTGCGAATGTTGGTTACGCTGAACGCAAGCGGAATGCATTGCTGCTATGCGCGAAGCAATGGTATGCAATGCGAAAATTGCCCCCGCACTCCCATTCGCTAACCGGAGAGCGAGACCCCCGACTACTAATCGCAGAACAATAAAGCTTTCAAGGCATATCTTTAACAACAACAATACCTAATGATGCCCAACTTCTATTGGGACATATCAAATCAAATCCTCAATCCAAAGCAATAATCAAACAAATTTATGTACATGTTATTGAGATATGAAAAAAGTGGCCTTTTTGCTTCCCCTTTTGAGGTTATAATTATTTCTTCAAAGTCATTTAATCTGGACTGTGAATGGCTTTAAAGCAAATAAAAGGAGGTGGGTTTGAAATAGAGACCAATCCTATACTTTATTTTTATTTTTTTTTCAAAATTTTTGTATTCACCTAACAAATACAATGGCCTTTAATAGTCTCTCTCTAGATTGTAACTTGTAAAGAGGAACTGTTTTGTTGGGTTTGGTGTATAGGTTTTTTGTGGAAATTGACAGCTAAAGAAAGGGAAGTAAAGAAAACAAAACAATACACACCAAATCTCAGCCAAGTTTTAAGTTTTTTTCTAAAATAAAAATATCAGTTTATTTTGCGAACAAGCTAAGACAATGTTCCTTGATCTAGAGTCAGAGATTTAAATCAACTATTCTACTTCGTAAACTTAAATTTAAAAAAAAAGCTAAAAATTCTTTCTTATATTGTCGAAGGAATACAATGGTTTTGTTCACTTTCTTCCGAGTTCTAAAGCTTTTTTTTTTTTTTTTTTTTATTCTATTATTATTATTATTTTCAATATTTATTGCATGTAACAGATGATTATCGTAGTTGAACTTTATGAATATATATTATAACCTTTTCATCAAGCATATGTGAGATGGATAATTGGAAGTTTTAACCTCTTGATGGATGTGGGATGTTTTAAAGCACTTAGGCTATATTCATGTTGATATTGACATATTTTATAGCTAGTACTTAACACACCATATTAATAAAAAAAAAAAAAAAGGAAACTTAACAAATTAGTTAAATCTAGAAAATAATTATAAATAAGATAAAATACCATTTTGATCCCTGAACTTTGAATTTTATTCTATTTTGGTCTAGGAATTTTTAAAAGTCTAATTTTATTCTTTGAACTTTGAAATTTGTTCTATTTTAATCTCTAAACTTTCAAAAGTCCAATTTTAGTCCTTAAATTTTGAGATTCGTTCCATTTCGGCTCCTCAAATTTCAAAAAAAAAACTTAAAATTGGTCCTAAAAAAAAAAAGTTTACTTTTCTTTTAAAAATTTACCATCTTTCTCTATAAATTTTAGAAATATGTTCACATTTTGTTTTTTTATTGTATTAGAATTATTAACATTATTGAATCAATTTCGATTTATATTAACTTAAAATTTACTTTAGCGAGTACTTTTATGTTTTTTTGAAAGAACAGAGACTAAAATTAGACTTTTGAAAGTTTAAGAACTAAAACAAAATAAATCTCAAAGTTCAGGAACTGAAATTGAACTTTTAAAAGTTCAGGGACCAAAATGGAACTAAGCTCAAAAGTCAGGGACCAAAATGGTATTTTATCAGTATAAATATAATCACTTAAAAAAAATTAAGAAATGTAGTCATGTGTATTGTCACATACTATTTTATAATACTTGTGTTAATGAATATTTATAATACAGTATTGAAATCGTTGGGAATGCAAACAAAGTGACAATCTCACATTGGTTAAATAAGGAGTAAATCATGAGTTTACAATGGAGTATAAACATCTCAATTGGAATAAAACCTTTGAAAGATCCAAAAAATAAAGTCATGAGGGCTTATGCCCAAAGTGGACAATATTATACCAATGTGGAGATCTAGGTAGGTTTGCATACTTATCAAATTGGTATCAAAGCCAAGTTTCTGCCTTAGTTATATCAGAAACCTCGTGTATAAAATAAAGAATTTGTGAGCTAGTCATACCCAGTTGATTTGCTTATTGTGTGCTCCAGTGGCAGTGCTTTTGAATATGCTCGTGATTGAGCATCTATGTGCTCCAGTGTAGGAGTGCAAACATCTCAAGTGTAGGAGTTCTTCTTAATAAAGTGCTCTAATAAGGAGTGCTTGTGACTTCAGAATCAAGTGCTCAAGTAAGGAATGCTTGTGACTTCCGAATCAAGTGTTTGAGTGAGGAGTGCTTGTGTGCTCAAACATAATTGAAGTGGATCTGTGGTTGGGCTTTCCGGCTGGCTCATATGTAATTCACAAGAATTCATAGTTTGAGTTAAGGTGTATTCAAATGTAATTCGGGAAAAAAAAAGACTATTAGTAAGGGAGGCTTATATGCGATACTTTGTTTGAGGAAATAATTATTGGGAATTCAAACAAACTGACAATCCCACATTGGTTAAATAAAGAGTAGATCATGGGTTATAAGGGAGTACAAACATGTCCATTAGAATGAGGCATTTCAGGAGATCCCAAAAACAAAACCATCAGAACTTATGTCCAAAGTGGACAATATCGTACCAATGTGGAGATCTGAGTAGATTTTTCATCTATATCAAAAATGTATTAATATGTATAATTACTTGGTGAGAAGAGTCGTATAATTTCCGAGTAAAAGAGCTAAAGTTTATTTTAGTGTAGCACGGTTTTCATATGCATGGTTGTTTTATAAGAAATTAAAAAAAAAAAAAAAAAAAAAGTTTGGAAATATTTGGATAAGTGTATTTGTTTGCAAAGGAAGGTGGTTTGGAAACAATAACCGTTTTATGTGTTAAGTATGTGGGAAAATAGATCATGTTGATGCTTATGGTTATCATCATTTTGCTAGAGAATATGAAAATCAAAATCAAAATCGGAAAAAGGAGACAACCCAAATTCGTCAAAACTATGGAGGAAATACTTCTTCTAATCCATCGGGTTTTAAAGGTCTACAAAACAACAATCCATTCGTTGCTACACTAGAAACCGTTGTTGGTTCGAGTTGGTAAGTAGATATTGGCGCCACAAACTATGTGACATCGAACTACAAACAACGTGAAATTTATCTGCAGAGTATGAAGGTAGTAAGAAAAATCTCTATTGGGAATACATGTCTATCTTCTAAAAATAAGTATATTGAATTAGAAAGTATGCCCGGCGTTCTTGATTTAACAAAAAACTATTGGGTTTTTTGGCAAAATATTAGAAAAAATTGTTCTATGATCTCGGGTCAATCTACACAGTTTGTTAGAGATATGACATCTAGGGTGCTTGTTTGTAGTCTCATGTATATTTTCACCTTATTACGATAGGTCATGCATGTAAAGGGGATTGTGTTGATTTATTGTTAGTATCATGTTTAGCATATAGAATGTCATCATCTAAAGGAAGTTGGGTTGGTTAAAGTTACATTCCCCAATAGCCTAGTTTCGAGCACACACGTAGGCCTAAAAATAAGGATAAACGACAATAATTAGCCTCGAAACTCAAACTACATAAGGTAGTTGAGTAGGTATTGTAACTGTGTTTGATTCTATTATAAATAAAAGATCATATGGCTCGTGAAGGGCAAGTATTGTGTGATAAAAGACTGGTGTTGGAGTGAATATAAGCTATCAAAATCTTCCATAGTTTTGACCATCGATTAGGGTCAACGAGACTTCATCGTTTGACGTGCGCTATGTCCTTCAATAGACCAAGTGGCAAATTTTTTCTTTTATGTTAGACATTCTAAAACATTATGTCTAAATGTGATTTCATCAAATCACTTACAAGGAAAGCATAAATAATATATTGAGTGTACCTCCTACCATTAATTTTGGCAATCGAGATGAGAGTTAATGATCACCATAAGCATAACAATGTCATGACAACAAGAATGAACACTGGCTGAAGTAGAGTTCTTGGTTCTTCTACACCCTCGCTCTTCCTAATTGAAATGATGTGGTTTTCTAAATTGAATAGTAGGTATAAAGACCAAAAAAATAAAGAAGAAGAATACATATGAGTTCGGTAGAATTCACTCTGTATTTTCTACATAGTGTGTTATTAGTATACTTCTTGAATTCTCTATCATTAACAAAATAAAATCAAAACAAATATTGGTAATTACAAAAGAGTGGGAAAGTGAATGGTTACTAAAATCATAAACTAGTTACTTAAATAATTATAATTAAATAATAAAGAAAAATACTTGTCTCCTTATGAATAAAGAAGAAAAATACTTGTCTCCTTATGAATAAGAAGGCAAGCCCTCCTTAAGGCATATGTGCATGACACCTCTTAGTGCCACAAATTTTTTACTTTTTACCTTTTAATATTGTTTAAACCAATTTTTTGTAGCACCAAATGGTGTCACCCTAAATCCTTATTTTGTTGAATTTGGACGTGTGAGAGCCTATTTTAGATTCATTTACATCGATAGATTGTAAAATTTATCTAATATTAAAACGTACACATTAACAATGAAACTACTATAGATAATTTCACCAACACAAGCATTAATTAATTAAACATATCTACCTCAACATATAGATATATTAATAATTAGAAGGTTTTCAATTTAGATAGCTGCATACACACTCTATGATGTGGGCAACAAATGAAACACAAAACTAAAAACCTAAAACAAAGCAAATGCAACCATAAAGAAGACATAATTCAAAGCAACATAAAGGGGCTTTGAGAAATGTTGTTTTGAAAAAATTTCAAGCCCTAGAATCCATTTGAAGGATGGTGGTGAGGTTCATAGGGTACATGTATTGGGTTGTGCCTGAAAACATTTGTTTGACAATGATTCCATTTGCCTTTTGTGAAGGATGAAAGGCATCCCAAAATGCATGTGCATCCCTATTTGAACATAAGTTTGATGCTATTGTGCAAAGCCCTAATCCATTGTATGGCCCTTGACCACAACATGCCACTTTTGATGTTTCAAACCCTGCATAATTAATATCAATTAACATAATTAATATTTCTTAAAAATATACTCTAAGAAACTTTTTTTTTTTTTTTTTTTTTTGAGATTCTATGGGTTATTTTCTTAACTTAATTAGAGTCAATTTTGAATAGTCAACTTTTCAATTGGTTAAAACAAAACTTCCTAAGACTCTATAAAAACAATTGGATTTTTTTTTTTAAAATTTTAAATTAAATTTGTTTTAATTGAGTTTTCATTTCACTCCAAACAACGCATTTGAATTTTTAGTCCATTAAAAAGAAAATAATGAATTGTTTTTTTTTTCTTTTTCACTTTTTAGAGCATGACTTAATTTTTTAAAATATAAGCAAAAGGTAAATAACAAACAAATTAATTTTAACCAGTGCATAAACTTCTACAAATATAGAATAATTAGTTAATTCTGGAGGTTTGATCTTTCAATACAATTTTGATAATAAATGAATAATTCTCAGCAAAAGTAGTGTATAACTATTTAGGGGTGAACATGGGTTGGGTTGGGTTGGGTTGGGTTGGATTGTAGTGATTTCAACCCAACCCAAAAATTTGGGTTGGTCAATTCTCCAAGACAATCCAACCCAAAAATTCGGGTTGGTCAATTCTCCAACCCAACCCAATCCAACCCTTTATTTTCGAGTTGGGTTGGGTTGGGTTATCGGGTTCATAAATTTACAACTAACCTAAAATTAAAGAAATTTACCATGATAAACAATATACTCAATAAACAATCTCGAACTCCATTTTATTTATTCCTAGAAACTTATGACGAACATTAGCTTAAGTAGATTTTTATTGTAAATACGAAATTCAAGTTTACCTAACTTCAAAACCTCATCAATATGTTTAAAGTTTAAAAAATATTAAGAAATAAAAAGTATAACAATAATAATTAAATAAAATAAATATGCATATACATATAATATGAATAATTAAATAACATAATAATTATGCAAAAAAATATATTTTTTAAACTAAATAATAAATTCAGGTTGGTCGAGTTGAATTGGGTTAATTTTAAGTCAACCCTTGACCCAACCCAACCCATGAAAATTTCATGATTTTGAACCCAACCCAACCCATTTATGTATTAAACCCAACCCAACTCATCAAATTGGGTTGGATTGGTTCGGATTTCTCGGGTTGTCGGGTTATTTGTGCACCCCTAATAACTAATAGCACAACATGTAGGGCCCAGCGCCGTAGTGGCTTTTATGTAAATTTAAAAAAGAGAAAGCCGATTGTGAGTGCCGAAACAAAAAAAAAAAAAAATGGCAATTCATTTTGCTATAGAAAAAAAGAAGGAAAGCAAGTCAGTGAGTTCTTCTTTATTTTTCTTGTAAGTGTTGTTTGTTACAAGAGGGTTCTCTCTCCATCAAAGAGTTTTTGTTTATTTTTTTTTAATGATTCGTGAGAAATTTAAGTGAGAGAAAAGAGAGAAGTCATTTTTTAGTATTATAAGCTCTTATAATATTTTTTTTGATATTTACGTTGGATGAACCGATATAAATACGGTATCAATTTTTCTTCCCTTAAACATAATTTAATTATCTTTCTTGTTGCTTGGAAGTTTAGTGCAAAATAGTTAGGAACTCAAACTTGATCTCGAAAAAGAAAAGAATATATTTTATCTGAATTGTTTTGAATTTAGATTGATTATATATTGTCGGCATAAAACTAATTTTTCATAACAAGTGGTATCAAAGTTTCAAGTTGTAGACGATGGTGAGAGGAGATGAGAAATTGGTAATATTTAATGGATCAAAATTTTCTTGTTAGAAGTGTCAAATATTGGATTAATTATATTCCAAGCATTTGCATTTGCTATTGGAAAGAAAACTCGATGACATGGAAAAAGCTTAATAGAAAAAGTTGGACAGATAAAATGTTGGATATCATTCGTCTGACTTTGAGAAAGAATGTGCTAAGTAGTCTTGCGAAGGTGACTACTGCAAAAGAGCTGAAGACAGCTTTGTCCAACATGTATGAAAAACCATCGATAAACAACAAGGTGTATCTCACAACTCAATTGTTTAATTTGAAAATGGCTGAAGGTACATTTGTCACTGCCATATTTGTGAGTTTGATTTATTGATATATAAATTAGTTATTGTTGATTTAGATTTTCTGATAAAGTAAATGTGATTTTGTTGTTGAGATCTTTACCTAACAATTGGAAATTTATGAAAGCTGCAATTTTGAATTCATGTGAAATGAGAAACTAGAGTTTTCTACTTCGATGTAGATCAAAAGATTCTAGTGTTGTTTCTACTTCTTGTTAAGTTTTGAATGCGAATACTGGCAGGAGGAATAAAAGAAGTCAAGTGAATCAAGGTAAATAAAACAACAAAAGTAAGTTTAAGAATGAGAGATTTGAATGTTGGATCTGTGGTAAGATTGAACATCTAAGAAAGAACGATAAGGCCCCTAAGAAGACTGAGGGGAATGAAGTTGATAGAAATGTTGTTGCTAATGAGGAACAAGATGCTCTAGTTCTGATAATGGAATGTGCTCTTAAAACATGGATGATAGATTTAGGTGCATTGTTTCATACTACAGGTCAAAGTGACATTCTTGATAATTATGTTGTAAAAAATCATAAAAAGGTGTATCTAGCGGATGGAGAGCCTCTAGACATCATTAGAACCGGTGACGTAAAATTGAAAATGACAAATGGTTCAACTTGAAAATTTTGTATGGTACGTCACATTCAAAATATGATGAATAATTCGATTTATGTAGGATAACTAGACAATGATGGATATGAGACTGCTTTAGCCAAGGAAACATGAAAGTTATAAAAGGTGCCACAATAATTACTAGAGGAAGCAAGTCAGGAACTTTGTATGTCAACAACAATGACAAAGACATGGTAGCTAATGTAGATCCATTCAGGTCAAATTGATTTGTGGCACAAAATGTTAAGACATATGAGTGAAAAATGTATAAAAATTCTTCACTCTACAGGGAAGTTACATGGGCTAAAGGCAACAGAACCCAAGTTGTATGAGGGTTGTGCATTTGAGAAGTAGAAAGAAGGAGGTTGGAGTTAGTACCCAATGATGTGTGAGGGTCTTTTGAAGTATCTTTCATTTGTGGTTCTAGATACTATGTGACCTTCATAGATGAATTAAGTAGGAAGGTATGAACTTATTTTCTCAAGCATAATTTGATGAATTTTCTGTTTTCAAAATTTGGAAGAGACAGGTTTGAAAGTCAAGAGCTTGAGGTCAGACAATGGTTGTGAAAATGTTGACGAGAAATTTAAAAGGACAGTCTGTCATTGTTTGCACAAGACAAGACATTGCACATGTAGTGAGAGTTGTCAATCGGTATATGAGTAACCCTGGAAAGCAACATTGGGATGTCTGAAGTGGATTTTGAGATATCTGAGATGGACAACTAATTATGCTCTACATTTTAATAAAAACTGATTTTAAGTTGCATGGTTATGTTAATGTAGATATGGTAGGTGATACAGATGACATGAAAATAGTAACTTATGTTTTTACTTCTGGTAGTACTACAATTAGCTGGCTGGTTTCAAGATTGTAGAAGATAGTAGAGGTGAACATGAGTTGGGTTGGATTGGGTTGAAGAAGGTTTTCAACTCAACCCAAATTTTTCGATTTGGTCACTTTTCCAACTCAACCAAACCTTTATATTTTCAAGTTGGGTTGGGTTGAGTCATCGGGTTCATCAATACATTGTAAATATAATTTTTTTTTTATCAAATTAGTCATACACTTTACATAAACAAAATACAATCTCTAATCATTATCATATCAAGTTTATAGAATGAATTTAAATATTAAATATGCAAAATTTTCAATAAAAAATCAGTTAGTCCTACCATCATGTAGAGGATCTCAACTATATAACATAAAATAAATAGATAATTAAATCACAAAAAATATATGACATATAATTCGATTTTCATTAAAAAAAAAAAAAAAAAAAGATAATTTAAACCAACAAAAATAGTTGACATAATTTTTTAAATATATTTTTATCATGATAAATAGATTATAAAGACTTAAAAAATGTTAAAAAATATTGGAAAATAAAAAGTCTAACAATGATTATTAAATAAAATAAATAAACATATAATCTAAATGATTAAATAAAATAATAATTATGTTATAAGCAAAAAAAAAAATATTTTTAAACTAAATAATAAATTCGGGTTGGTCGGGGTGAGTTGTGTTAATTTTAGGTCAACCCTTAACTCATGAAAATTTCATGATTTTGAACCCAACCCAAGCCATTTATGTATTTAATCCAACCGGTCAAATTGAATTGGGTTGGTTGAGATTACTCGGGTTGTCGGATTATTTGAACACTCCTAGAAAATAGTAGGTTTTTTTTACTACATAAATTGTGTAAGTAAAGAAATGATATGACTACAGTCTTTTCTGAATGAACTTGAAACTGGATAAGAGAAGTTTATATTGTGACCGATAGAGTATTATTCATTTAACAAAGAAGGCAATAGTTCATTCAAGAACGAAATGCATACATGTGAGATATAATTTTATCAAATTATTTTTGGAAGATGAATTGTTAGTATTTGAAAAGATTTTTGGAAGTCCGAATCAAATTGATATAACTGAATTTGTGTAAAAACTTGGAACTTCTCCATGAGTAGAAGAGGAGCCGCTACGTGTCGCTTGTTTTTGTCTTCAAGTAGAGATTGTCATTTGTGTGAATATAAAAATTTAAGTGAACCCATGTAGGGCCCACAATTTTAACTCAATTCTTTGTTTTGCCAAAAGCCGCAGTGGATTTAAAAAAAAAAAAAGGCTCAGTTTGAGATTGAAGCCGTCACTGTGTGTGAGAACAAAGGCAATTCTTTTTGCTGTAAAGAAGACAAGCATGCCAGTGAGTTCTTCTTGGTTTCTTCTTTGTTTTGTTTTTCTTTAATTGTTGTTTGTTGCAAGAAGGATTTTTCTCAATCGAAGAGTTTGTGTTTATTTTTGTTTGAGTTATTTGAGAATATTTTCTTCAGAGAAAAGAGAGAAATCATTTTTTAGCGTTGTATACTCTTGATATTTAGTGGAACCGACATTGGTAGTAGAGAACTGGACATAGCCTACGTTGGATGAACCATAAATATGGTATAATTTTCTCTTCCCTTGAACCTGATTTTAATATCATTCTTGTCGTTTAGGATTTTAAACTTGTTTATCTATACTTTTAAGCTTTTCGTTTTAAACTAATAATTTCGTAAAATAATTTGAAATTCAAACTTGATTAAAAAAAAGGTAAAAATATATTTTTATTTGAATTATTGTGAATCTAGATTGATTATATATTGTCGGTATTGAGTCAATTTAGCCTAACAAAAAGGTCAAGAGTTTGAATCTTCCTCAATTGAGGTATAACTCAAGAAAAAAAAGTAAATAATTTCAAATGATTAAAAATGCAACACAATAATGCTTGATAATAAAAGTTAGTGAGTCAATAATTGATAGATATTGGTGAGAGAGATATTTACCAAATGCTTTAGGATTGTAGATGAAATCGTTGTGCATTTGTTGAGCATTGACAGCCACAAACACATCGGAACCTATTCGGCTGTTGAGTCCTTTGATCATCTCAAGAAGCTGTGGATTATACAACGTAGCTGCCCGCTGCAGCTCCGCGGAGCACTGCCCACCCGTTCTTCCTCGAATCGCCAGTTCTGCAGGGACACACCCAAGCGGCCCCGTCCCAGTAACCAAAACTCGGCGTGCCCCAAGCTCATATAACCTCTGCAACATAATCATACTTTCATATAATCAGCCGCTCTTAAATAATATGAGAGTCAAATTCCAATTTTCAAGATTGAACCCATGAGCGTAGTATTGAACTTGATTAACAGCATACAATGAAGGCACTAGGCCACTAATCCTTTCTATCAATACATGTGATTGTTAATACTTTTTAAAAACTGTATTTTCTTCCAGCTTGCTATGCTCTACAGATTAATATTTAAATCCTTCATATACCTACTTCAGAAAACAAACAAAAAATCTACCATATATTAAAAAAAGACATTGCAAAGTGGGTGCTCATTGGTACATCTAAAAGTGTTTGAATATGTCTAGTGAACTTCATATATGAGCAGTTTTAGTTGATCGTCTCATTTCTATCCATGTTCAGTCGTATAATGAAATGAGATTATAAGAGATTACCTGGAGAAGTTTTCGATACTCGACGATGAGGAGCTTGACATAATTGGGTAGAGAGTATTGTCTCGATCGAGCAGAGAAGGGGACGAGATAGTAATTGTTAACGAAATCATTGCCGCCGACGGTAATAAGAACCAAGGCTCTATTGACAAGTTGTGTTGTTCTCTGAGTCCCAATTAGACGTGCCACTCTTTTTTGGTACAGTTCAAAGTACTCGAGTTGCTTATACATTCTTATTATGTTGATCTGCACCATGTATCATTATATCAAAAATTTAAACCCTAAAAGAGAGGGGAAAAAAAAAACAAAAACTAATCATAGGTTTTGTTCTTGTGCCGTTAATTTTAAATTTTTTACACCTGCCATTTTTTTTTCTTAATGCAAAACTCACATTTTTCTATTTTGTCATGTTTATAATAATTCAATTGTCATTAAAGTCAAATTTGGTAGAGAGTTAAGTAAAAAAAAAAAACAAAAAATTGGTAGAGTGAAATCAAATAGTCTATAGAGAATCATAAGCAGGAGTTTAAGGTGAGTTAGGTTATTTTACAATAATCTAACCTGTGTTTGGATCGTTGTTTATAATGAATTAGGTTGTAACTCATCATTCCAACTATAATAACTTATCTACATGTAGATTATAATAATCAGTTCCCATATTATAATATAAATCACTGTTTATAATAATCTAATTCTCCCTCCAAACACATTCTTCCATGGAAACGTATTTGAAAAATATTGTTTTTCAAAAAACTTTTTTGTCTTTCTTTATTTTGTTTTCATAACTGGCCAATTTTTAGAACAATGAAAATTATTTTTCCTAGAATCTTTACATATTTATCATAGTTATGAAAGGCATTCTCGAAAAATTATTTCTTTATCTTTAGATTCTAATTTCATTATGTATTAGTATCTCCAGCCAAATACATATGTTATAACAAACTCAGAGAAGATGAATAACAATAAAACAATTAAATGTTATAACACATCAAAATCATTATCTATTATCAGTTCAAGAGGTAGGAAATCTGGACATACAAATTGGACTCCAGTGTCATTCAGAATGCCAATACCAGCAGAAGCGAAGTTTGCGCCGTCAAGCAATTTCCGACCATTGAGCTCTGGACTCAAATACGGAAGCAAGAACTCCGAACCGAGTTGTTGACCTGAAAGTCGCATATAGAATATATATAAGAGATCAAAGCCGGAAAAAAAAATCTCAAAAGAAAGTAAGAAGCAAATGAACCCAACTGATATAATCAGGGATGTTTAAGCCATTGGAGAAGCGACCAGTCGGGTGATGCGTTGGGAAGTCAATGCCATAAGGATACGAATCTGCTCGGGCAGTGGTAGCAAGGTAGTTGTTGTTGCCATTGTCGACCAAAGAGTCTCCAAACACGAAGAAGGTTCGTCCTGCCTCTGCTCGGGTGCTTAAAGCTTCTAATACCAACACAACACCGAGAACAATCCACAAGCGTGCTGCCATTGGAACCCGACTGGAAAGGAAAACTTTGGATTGGAAGAACTAGGATGTGAAAAATGAAGGGGAGTTGAAAGGATGTTATATAGAAAGGGAGGATGGAACTGTTTAATCTGTGAGTTCGTTTTTTTTTTGTGTGTGTTATCCTCTTTACATTTAACTACTATCTCAAAAAGGACAAAGTGTGTGAGTGAGCTGAAAAATTGAGCTAAAGAAAGGATCTTTGAACAGTGTTCAGGGTGTGGTCTTATTAAATAGGTAGAGTTTTTTGGGTGGGGTTATTTAATTATTATTGTTCAAAAGTGGCCCAACTGGTTTTTCATCACAGTCAATACCTAAATTTTAGTACTGTTTAATGTTAAGAGTTAAAGTCCTCTGTCATAATGGCTTGGTTTATAACTTTCAATTTTAGGAGCTAATACTTGTTTCTTTGCAAATTTTCTATTTTTTATTTTTTGATTCAACAACAATGAGGAGTGAGGAGATTTATACTTATAACCTCCAAATTACTTTATAATTTTGTTGTGAAGCTGTCACTGATAAGAAATGGCAATCCCTTTAACGAGAGAGTTAGGTAGGATTGGAAAGATAGAAGTGTGGAAGAGTTGAGGAGAGGTGATGGAAGTTGGAATAAGGAGCTGATTTTCAGAATCTTCTACAAAGATTATACCAATATTATTGTGAATAACCTTCTGAGAGAGGTGGAGGTTTACTGGCTTTTATGGTAATCCGGTGCAGTTCAGCGTAAAGATTCGTGGAATTTGTTAAGGCGGTTGTTCAGTTGTTCTAATTTTCTGTGGTTAATTGGAGGTGACTTCAATGAAATTCTTAAAGAGGGGGAGCAATTGTATAGGATTACAAGGAGTCAGGTAGGTATGGATGATTTCCAATAGGCTTTAGATGAGTGTTCGCTCATCAATATTGGCTTTGTTGGGGATCTGTTTACGTGAATTAAGAAGAAAGATTCTAATTTTGCGACTAGAGTTCGACTGGACAGGTTTTTTGCTAACCCTTAGTTTATTTCCAAAGCTAGTAAAATTTATATTTAGCACTTAAACTTTCATTTTTCTGATCATAGGCCTCTTTTAGCTATTTTTAATTGGGTTAATGATGGGGACAAAATTTTTAGAATTGCTAGATCTTTAAAGTTTGAGGATAGTTGGGTAAAGTTTGAAGAATGTAAAAGGCTCCTTAAAACTAACTGGGTTGTGTGTGGTGACAAATCTCCCCTTGCCTATAAGTTTTTCAACTGTGTTAATATTTGTTTAAAAGAGATGGCGAGATGTAACAAGGGTAGATTGAAAGGATAGGTTAAAAAGGCCATTGTGGATAAAAAAAAAAAAGATTGTTCACCTGAATAAATTTGGAGGGGTTATGAGAACACGCCAGATTCAGAAAGTTGAAGATGATCTTGAAAAGCTCCATGACGAGGAAAAAATTTTCTGAGAGCAAAGATCGAGAAAGGACTGACTTAAATGGAGTGATAGGAACACTAAATGTATTCATATGAGAGCCTCTCAAATGAAGAAAATGAATATAATTGATAAGATGATGGATTTTGATGGTAAGTGGAGTATTAAAGAAGTCAATATTGCCAGAATTTCTAAAAATTATTTCTTGAACATTTTCAAAGCTCAACCTAGATCAAATGTGGCTAAAGATGGATTTTTAGAGGCGTTCATAGAAAGATCGACGATTTTGAATCGAGGGAGCTGTATAGAAGGTTCACCCATGGGAAATTGAATTAGCTCTGAAAAGCTTGAGTCCCTCGAAGGCTCCTGATTCTGATGGAACTACTAGTTTTTTCTTTCAAAATTACTGGGATATTGTGGGGGATGAAGTTGTTAAGCTCTTTCTTCGGGTGTTGAATGAGGGTATTGAGTTGGGCCTAGTTAATAGTACTGTTATTGTGCTTAATCCTAAGGTGCAAATGTCGTACAAGATGAAGGAGTTTCGCCATTTTAGCCTATGTAACGCAGTTTAAAAAATTATTGTAAAAGCTATGGTTAATAAGCTGAAAAGGGTTGTGGATAAAATTATTTATCCTAACTAGGCGACTTTTGTGCCAGGCATGCTTAATAGTGATAATGTTATTATTGTCCTTGAGTGTATTCATACTTTGTAAAAAAGAAAATCAAGTAAGACATGCTGGACAGTTCTTAAGTTGGATATGAGTAAGACTTATGACAGAGTTGAATAGAATTTTCTGTTTGGTATGATGGACAAGTTGGGTTTTAGCCAAGCCTTGATTAGAAGGGTGGAAATGTGCATTGCTTCGGTCAAGTATGTTGTGATGATCAACAGAACTCCTTATAGAGAAATTGTTCTAGAGAGAGGTTTGAAACAGGGGGATTCGTTGTCCCCTTATCTTTCCTCATCTGTGTAGAAGGGCTTTCGACGTTACTTTTTAGGGAAGAATCACTCAACCCCTCTAAATTTTTCAAAATTAATATTCATTGCCTTGCGACCTCTCATGTATTTTTCGCTGATGATAGTTTTTTATTTTTCACGGCGGATGAGGATGAATGTTTTAAAACTAAAGATTTCATAAACTGTTATAAGGAGTGTAGGATCCTAAAAAAAGAAAAAAAAAAAAAAAAAGTCAAAGGTTAAATGTTCACCAAGTCCACGCGATGTCATTTGGCTTGGAACAAAACGACGATGCTTGGTCTTCTAGGTGTGAGGTGCGTGGCCGTTGAGTCATGCTTTAGTGGTGTATTTTTCATTTTTTAAACGAAACGACTTCATTCTTCTTTTCCTCTATTTTTTATTCAAGCCGATGGTGCCATTTCTGAGTGATGAATTATTTACAGGTTCTTGGAGCTCAAGGCACTGAGTGTTAGGTGATGCGTATTTTTCTACTCTGTCTTTAAGGTAGGTAGCTATGTTTATACTTCTTGTACATACTTATTTGTTGTATGAATGTTCAGGTAGTCACGATGAGTTTCCAGTTATGTTACAGTCCTTTTAGAGTGTTCTGTGGAATGTTTGTGGGTGTAGTGTGAGATACTAGCGTGTATCACTCATTTGAGAGTGCAGTGTGAGATATTAGCGTGTATCACACCTTTAAGGGTGTAGTGTGAGATACTAGCGTGTATCACTCCTTTGAGGTGTAGTGTGAGACACTAGCGTGTATCACTCATTTGAGGGTGTAGTGTGAGATACTAACGTGTATCACTCATTTGAGGGTGCAATGTGAGATACTAGCGTGTATCACTCATTTAGCGTGTATCACTCCTTTGAGGGTGTAGTGTGAGATACTAGCGTGTATCACTCCTTTGAGGGTATAGTGTGAGATACTAGCGTGTATCACCCATTTGAGGGTGTAGCGTGAGATACTAACGTGTATCCCTCCTTTGAGGGTGCAGTGTGACATACTAGCATGTATCACTCATTTAAGGGTGCAATGTGAGATACTTGCGTGTATCACTCCATGAGGGTGTATGGTGAGTTACTAGTAGTGTTTCACTCATTCGAGGGTGAAGTGTGAGTTGTTACTGGTGTTCAACTCCTTTGAGAGTGCATGATGAGTCATTGGCTGTGCTGAACTTATCTAAGGATGTGAGGTGAGTTGCTATTTGTGTTCATTCGTTTAAGAGTGTGGTTGTACTTGTTGGTTGAAGATAATATAGTGCACTGGAGCTATATACCATTGTTCAAGTGTGAATTGGTCCATGATTTAATGGTGTTATCTAAGTCAAAGCATGATTGAGTATGAATATGTGATTTGTCCTATGTGAAAGATGAAGTGGATAGAAATGAGGCTTACTAAGCTATCTTACTTATGTAGTGAAAAACTTTGAAAACTATTTGTTTGTGTTTATACTGTTAACTTAGTAAGGTTTATTCATGTAAGTTGCAAGATCACTTGTTCAAGCGTGAGACCAGTATGAGGAGATTGGCTAGTAGCTATAGTGATGATATAAAGTATGTAATAAGTTTAAGCATGAGATAAGCGTGAGGAGAAGTACCCCGAGGTGAGATGAAGTTATTCAAGATGAGTTTGTGTGTGTGTGTGTGTAGTTTGCTTAAATCTATTAATAGTACATTGTAAGAATTAAGAATGTTACCTCAATGATGATGCGACGGGTTGTGTGAGCTGGTGGAGGAACGATGCTAAGAAACATTATATAGTTGAGTTAAGGTGTATGACTCTTTTACGAATGGAATGATTAAGTCATATATGAGCACATATTTCTCTGTTATGGTTGGAAAGGTGAAGAGTTGAACTCGGTTTACGAGGTTTGATTTGGTTGTAGGATAATTAAGAGGTGTCCTAAAGTGACAAGTACGACGATCAGTGAAGGGAAAGTCATTCAAGTAGTAAGGAGATGTGTTGGAACGTTCAATCGAGAGTGAGTACCTCTAGGTACACAGGTTTTGGTAACCATAGTTGTCTGGTGATTATTAGAGCCAAGAGAATGGCCAAGGGTGAGTGGTACTTTCCTGGAACGATGTATAGTTAGTGAGAATACCGCTCTAGTAGTATGATGTGCAGTAATTGTACACTCTAGTGAGGTGTGCATCTGATATGTGCTTTGATGATGTGGTGTGTCTTACCAATTTGGTTTGGGCATTCCTCTAATCGAAAGGTATGATTTGTAACCAGTTTTCAGTTGGTACAAGAGTAATGTACTTCTGGTTCGTATGTGAAAATGTATTTCAAGCTTTAGTTGTGGTGCATAGTGAGTAGAGAATTGTACTCTAGAGTGGAGTACGTGATATGCATGCCAGATAGGGTAGTCTACAGAAAGTGGTAGACAACTGTGAGATGCCGAGTATCATGGACTAGGTTTATCCGTGTTTGGAAGTAGCTAGTGTGACTTTCTAGCTTCCGCTGATGAATGGTAGTTTACCGCAGTAAAAAGCTACTTACTTGGTATGTATATACTCACTTCTTACTATGATGTTAACTCTGGCAGGTTTCTTTGATGCTGAGCTGATGAGATTAGATTGAGATCGATGGGGTTTAGGAAGGTGGTAGTTGAACCAGAGACTTGAAATTTAGATTTTAGGTTGTTATCTTTTAGCGGTAATTTTTCGATGTGTTCAAAGAGGCTTCGGGTCAGGTTGTCAACTATGATAAATCTGCTATGTTGTTTAATGGGAATGTAGGTTCTAGATAATGGGAGAAGTTAAGCAAAATTTTGGGTGTAAAAGTGAATGAAAATCTAGGGGTCCATTAGGGTATGCCCTCGCAGAATATGAGGAATAAGAAGGCTCTTTTCCAATCTATTAAAGAGAGGCTGGAAAAATGTCTCCAATCTTGGAAAGAAAATATGCTTTCTAAGGGTGGAAAGAAGTTTTAATTAAGGCGGCTAGTCAAGCCATCCCCACATATATGATGAGTTGCTTTAGGCTTACTAAATCCTTTAATAAGGACTTGGAGAGCCTTTGTGCTAGATTTTGGTGTGGGAAGATTCTAATAATAAGAATAAGATGCATTGGATGAACTAGAAAGATAGGAGATCAGTAAAGATCAGTAAAAAGACTTGAAATTTGGATGAACTAGTTTTAGAGATCTTAATCTTTTTAATCAAGCTATTCTTGTTAAGCACAGTTGAAGGATCCTTAGAAACCCGGACAGCCTGCTGAGTAGGATTCTTAGAGGTAAATATTTCTCCTATGGAGAGTTTCTTAAAGTGCCCCTCAAAAGCAATCCTTCCTTTGCTTGAATGAGCATTATTTGGGGAATGGTTCTATTTCAAAAGGGTTATAGATGGAAGATTTGGAGTGGCAAAAGAATTTGTATTGGTACCGATCCTTGGTTAAGTAGAGAGGGGAACCCTTTTGTTTATGGAGTCAGACCTGATTGGAAGGACAAACTAGTTGCTGAGTTGATTTTGGATGAGAATAAATAGGATATTGAGCTGATTGAAAATATTTTTAGTATGGAAGATGCAATTGTTATTGTTGATATCCCTTTGAGTTCAATTGGTTCCTATGATGAAATCAGTTGGAATGATAATTCAAGGGGGATTTTTTCGATTAAAAGTGCATACTATTTAGCCTTAAATCTGGCAAATGCTTAGAAGGTCTCTGCATCTGATCCAAATTCTGGCTCTTGGATGTGGAGTAGCTTTTAGAAGCCTAATATGTCCCCCAAAGATCAGACTAGAGGCTTGGGCGGTCCTGTCGAATCTCATCCCCTGTAATTGTAATATTTATAATAGATGGATCGACACTGATATGAGTTGTTCCTTGTGTGGTAGATATATAGAATCTAATATGCACCTCCTCTAATGTTGTAAGATATCTATTTGTGCTTGGAAGTATATTTTTCCATGGTTTACTAACTTTTAATATTTTTTTCAAGAATGCAGGGAAAGAAATTAATTTTTAGGAGGGCTTTATTCCAAAAATCCCGAATGAGGAACTGTTTAAAGCTATTATTATAATTGGGAGTTTATAGAACTTTAGAAATTTAGTCTTATATCATATTGCTTCTTTGGAGTTCCATAATCTCTGTGCCATGATGAAAAGAACAATTAATTATCATTGTTTGATTCCCATAGAAGTTAAAGCAACAAAAAATCTCTAGTTCAGAAAAATGGAAAGCATGTCCTTAAAGATGCTGGAAGTAATGTTGATGCTTTATTGTCTTCTATAATCGAATATGAGGAAATTGGCTGGGTTGTTCATGATTGGAGAGGATGCCCCAAGCTGGTTGGGTGGAGAACAGGGTACAAGAACTTATCTGTCAAATTTTTGGAAGGGGAAGCTATTAGAGAGGTTCTCAAACACATTAGAGAGTTTGAGATTCCTTGGTTTCCACCTATTCTGGTTGAGTCAGATGCTCCGAGGTTGTAAATTCTATTAATGGCGACTCCCTAGACTTTTCGGAGCTCAACAATATTATTGTTGATATTAAAGAGTTGAGCTATTGTTGCATCAGGTTTGTAATAGGGTAGCTAATGCTTTAGCTAAGCAAAAAATAGTTTCGTATTTTTGTTGGAACTCTTTCTCTGTTTTGATGGAGGATACTGTTGATTTTTGGTGGGAGAATCTTCCCCCTAATGTTGGCTTCGCTTTGGAGGCTGATTGTATTAGTTTGGTGGTTGGTGTGTTTATAAAGAAGTATTATTTTTTTCAAAAAAAAAAAAAATTACTTTAGATAGTGTTGTATTTATTTCCTATTGATACTTTCCTTTATCCTTCGTAAATTAAAGAATTAGTTAATTGCATTGTTGTTAGAATTATTTGTTTCTTACCTTCGATGTATGGTGGATTGAGAAAAGAGACAACTTCGTAGGTATCTCATAACATAGTTCATGATATATTGCTGGCGGATAAATTTTTTAATTTTCAGAATTTATATATTTATTTATTATGAATATATGAGTTATAAATTTTGGTAGTGTTGGTTTTTTGACAACTTATCTCTAATGAATTAATTTTAATTAATTAATGTATTGATGATAACAAACTAGAATTTTATTTACTAATAATTTTGGAGTTTTAAAGTATTTATTAGGTAGAGCTTGAAGAGACGATTCCAAATCATTTTGAATCGTTAAAATCTGAGTTAAAATGAGCAAGGTATGAACAAATGAAGATTGGAAGAAGAATCGCTATAGAAAAAAAAAACGAGATGTTCATTTTCTTATTATTTCCTTTCAAACCTAAACTTTTTCCATCTCATCTTCATTTAATCCCGGCCAAATACATCTTAGTCCTAAATCCAATGGCCAACATCCATCATATTTTCATCAAATCTCATTCGTCGATCATTTTACCTTAAATCCAACAGTCACCTTTTATCATCTCTCCATTATATCCATAGCCTCGACCACTAAAATTGCAGAAACTATATCATTTAAGAAGCTCCAAAAAGTGTCAATTGCTTCACTCATTCTTCAACAGTGTATTGAAAATTTCATGAAGAAGCTGTCATCGCTCAACTTGTGTATTTTGCCTACAAGAGGCACGTTGTAAGGTTTATTATAATTTGTTATTTGGGATTTGTACTATATGTGGGTACACCTTAGGTTGTAAAAAAACGAAGTTGGTTTAATCTTGAACCAATAGAAGGATTTGAGATTTTCTTTAGCCTGGAACAAAGAGGGTTGAAGTGGTTTAATCATGAACTCGATAAAAGGATTGCATTTCCCTTTAGCCTAGGAAAAAGAGTCTTAAGGAGTTAGCGTATTTGAATTTTGTTTTTATAAATAACTTATGGTTAGTTTATTTGTTACCAAAAATTAGTTTAAATATTATTTCTATTATTTTCTTATTTTCATTGTACTAGGGATAGGACTTCACTTGTATAAATGATTAGCTATGGCTATTGCCTAATACAAGTCGAGCATTTTTTACTTTGCCCTTTGCTTTTCCTTTCACTTTCTCCCTATGTAAATTCTTCCCTTCTTGCACACTAACCGGCTATTTCTTATGCAAATATATCTAATTAATGAATGAGTTCTAAACTTAAACCTACTGCTAAGTATTAGCTTCAGAAACGTTCTCATGCAAGTATGCGCGATCAGAAATGCAGCAAGTGATAAGTATTATTTTATTTATCGTTCTCCACAGATATTGATGTCTAGAATTGATTTTACTAACTTAAGAGTTATGCGAATATGTAAAAAAGAGTGTTGTGATTGTTTGGGTTTTCAAGGCTCTAAATGCAACGAAAATAAGCGTAGGTAAAAATTGCAGATGCAAAGGATGCTGATAATGAAATAAAAATAAATTAGATTTCATGCTTTCCTATTCTAATGAATACTTCCGCACTCATTAATTAATGATAAACTCAGCTTCCGCGGTGGTTCTTCATACTTACTCTAGATGACGCATACGATAGTAGGGTTATCCCTAACTCCTTTACTGATGTGAGAGACTGATAGCTCTCAAATTAGAGTGTATTTTAGGCTGTCTTAGATTGCATTATTATAGAATTAAAGGGGAAAAGCAAGCGCTAATAGAAGAATTAGGAAGAAATGACTTAGAAAGTCAGCATGCATTCAGAAAGTAGCATCAGAAGCACAGTTTCATGTTTTTAGCATAAATCTTGAGTAAACGATCACTAATCAATGCTAATGGCAAGACATATTAAGCTACACCGCGGAAAAGACAATCAGCGCGAACGTTGACCAGCAGAGCGAAAAGTCACAAATTCAAAATGAAAACACATTCGAAAAAAACACGTCAACAAGGAAATAATCGAGAGTCAATCAGTAATCAAGGCTGCGTCAATCAAATAAATTCCAGCGGCAAATCAGGGGATCTGGCATTAATGAAGATTTCACAGCCCATCTCGACTTGTCGGCCAAGTAAATCAACTCTATAAATACCAAGGACGGGAGTCGAGAAAGATGAGCTGGTCGGTTGGCCATGAAGCCTATCGCGGAGAAAATTAAATGGTGGTGTCGTAGGAGCCGATGACAAGGGGACTGCACATCCTCAGCCGTGCCAATTCCATTTTACTGTTTTTATTAGGAGTAGCTTGTAGTTTTGAACATTTCATAGCTGCAATAAAATCATCTGGTTTAACTTCTATTTGATGTTTATCTCTATGGTTGCGCTGTGGGAGTTTATATTTACTAATCATGAATAGAAATATGCTAGGAGCGTAGGTAATTGAGTTTGAGTTTTACACTGCTGCATAATATTATATATATATATATATATATATATATATATATAGAAAGAAGGAATCGTATGTTTACCCAATATGCTACATTAGGTTGTGTGAACGTCTGTTCATCGCTTAAAGTGTTAGGAATAACCTTACTAAATGCTTGTGTTGCATTGTTGCTAAGTATAGAGTTCACAGCGGAAGCTGGTCCTGCCATAGATCATTAAGTGCGAGAGTACTTATTTGTTAGGGAAGTGAGACTCTCTTTGGCTAGTTCGCACACTTAGCATTTTCTAGGATTGCTAGTTAGCATTACTCATTACATCATATTTATTTTCAGCAACATATTTGCATATCCAAATTCAACCAAACCACAACTCATACACGCATGCTTTACTTTTCCGCACAACTCTATCTTAATAGTGTTAGCTCTAGACCTCAATCTCTGTGGGATCGATAAATTTATATACTTATTACTTGTTGCAATTCTCGATCGCGTATACTTGCACGTAAGTGATTCCGAGTTATACTTAGCATAAGTCGACTTTAAATTAATTACTATACAATATATTAGAACCGGAATCGCAACCCATCAGAGACCTCGCATCAAACCTATCGTAATATACTGGGTCTTCCATCAGTTCCTTCTTCCGAGTTCACTGATGGCTAGCGTACGTGGGTAGCTAGTCAACGCACACTTAGAATAAATTGCAGTAGTATAAAATCTAACTACCTGCAATCCTAACATGCATTCTACATACGATTCTTGCCAATGCTTCTAAACTAATGTAACATAGAAATGAGCAACAAGTGAGAATGGAAATTTTGAAACATCATTACTAAAAGTTGCTACAGATCTATGAACTACTCCTAACTACAAAATAAATAAACAAAGGAGTGGTGCGACTGTTGAAGATGGGCAGACTCCTTGTCAATGGATTCTACGGACACAATCCAGTTGCTTTCTCCTCATGGTATTCTATCACAAGCGAATTGGCTTCTGGCCAACTGACCACCTCCCCAATTACAGCTTTGCGCCTACTATATATAAAGGTGATTTACTTGGCTAGCAAGTTCGGATGAGCTGGAATATCTTGATTAACGCAAGATTTCATGGTTTGATTGATCTTCAGTTCTTTCCTTGTTGGCGTGTTTCTTCAAACGCGGCTGTCTTATGAATGTGTTATGTGTTTTTGCCTCTCGCTGTTCGTATCTAGTTCGTTTACTTGCATCCTAGTTTCGCGCTCTTGAATTACACAACATTAGCAATTTATTCATTCTTTTACTTTAAAACGCAATGCTTGCCTTTCTTATTCTTAATAATGGATGCATGCGACTTCTAACGGTTTTACCCATAATTTTCTCTTAACCATTCAATTATTCCCCTCGAACCTTAGTAAAATCCAGAATAAAGTAGCCTAATTTATGCTCTATTTGAGAGCTATCAAACCCCCAAACTTGAATCATTGGTTTTCCCGAGCAATGCGTGGTCTACCTATTAGCACTTTTATTTTTTTAAGCCAGTTTTCTCCTTTTAAACTTAACCATTCACATTTTTAGCACAAAACTTCATTTTCTTTTTAGTTTTCAAATTCTCCCAAAGATTCAGGTTTGCTTCAAAATTCTCCTTATCCTGACTGATAGATTGTCCCTCATTACGATTATTTCTCATTACTCAATCTATTGTACTCAACCACCTTTTTATCCCGCATTGGCACTCTACAGTGTTAGCGCATCCCGCATTCGCACTCTGCAGCGTGAGCGCATCTCGCATTTTTGCATTCGGTTGCGCAACTCTGATTTCTTGTTAACGCATTATGTAATAGGGTTTAATGAGAGTGCATATATAAACTCGAATTAAACTCTAGTCGTATTATGATGTACATTCTGTAATCTATGTTTGCCTCTCCTTATTAAAACTGTGCTCCCTCTCTACCCGTGGACTAGCTAACACAACGTTAGTGAACCACGTAAATTACTGTGTTGTTTCACTCTTCTAAGTTTTCTTTATTCTTTGATTGGTTGTTAATTCCCGTTTTCATAGCAACTCTGATCCATGATTGAGTCAACTTTACCAATGAGAGTTACTCTCATTAGAAGTTTAATCACTCATTAAGTATGTAATTAAAAATTATATAAATTAATTACACCACTAATCTGACGCCAACAGTTACATTTGGAAAGTGTTATTTATACACAATGAGACTAAGAAGAAGGTTAGCTATTTTCGGGCTACAATTCAACTTGTCTCTAATCTCTCTCTTTCGCCCAAAACATTGACTTAAGCGTTGGTGCTCAACACCAACCCTTCTCACTTGTGTTCTGTATTGCAGGTTTTGTGTACTCACCTCCCATACAAATTCACAGTGGATATCGACAAAACCGATATCAACAATTGAGATATAAGCAATATATTTCCATAGATATAATTACTACTAAATATAGAGCATAAAATGTTTGAAAAATCTATTAAAACTAATCATTTAATTATGTTTTACTTTAAATAAGTCAAACCGAAGTATTAATATCAACGACAAACTATATAGAGTCAGATAATAATCCAACCATTACCAATAAAAGAAAATAGTCCTAAACCATGTCTTTCACCCCAATTAATTTCGGTTAGAAAAAGCAGTTCAAGCAACCCACTTTTTTGTTTGAGACTAACTACCCCATATTATTACCACAGCTTTCAATTTTTTCCAAACAAAAAGTGTATGCAAAATTTAGAACTGATTTTTCAGGCTCATAAAATTTCCCACCAAAATAGTGGTAGGAGTAATAACAATAAACAAGAGTTTGAAAAAGTTATTGTAACCACATATGCCCAACAAGATCACACCACACACAAATCTAGCTAACCTCTAAAAATGACTTTCAAATGCTACTTGGAATCATTCAAATTTAATTTCTTTTGTTTTGTTTAGGTATGTTTGGGATAGGCTTTTGACATAACCTAAAAGTACAAGTTGCTCAAGATTTTCATGGTTGGAAGTAATATAAAGTGTTCTGAGGAAAGGCAAAGATCACATTAAAGTGATTTTTTTTAGTACAATACATTTGAAGTGAGAGATTCAAACTCATAATCTTTTTAAGTTATGTCAATTATTTCTATGGGACATACTGTTTAACCTTACCGTATTTCAATGTTAATAAAATTCTTACGAAATTCTTTCTTAGATAGGTGGTCATAACATTTAAGCCTTTAACTAGAACTTATAACCTTTTTTTTTTCTTGAATTAAATTCCTCTTTAACTAATAGACCAATCCATGATGGTTGTGTTATTAGTGCTTGACCGTGAAGTATTTCAAAATTATTTGGACTAAAGGAGGTGTAAATTAGAATCATTTTCATTAAGAACTTTAGCAGAAAAGTGTTTTGTATAATAATAATACTCACGTTATCACAACTATTTTTGTCCATGTATTTTGAGATTGATTCCATTAACTCCTATACTTTTAAATATATAATTTTAGTTCATATATATTTATAAAGTTTAAAATTAGTTCTTAGATTACATTTCTTTGTTAATTTTCGCTTAAAAAATAACTTTCAATTATCTCTCTATAAATTTTACAAAAAGGTTCATCTTCGATCTTTTCTTGAATAAAAATGATTATCATTGAACCAATTTCGATTAAAATTAACTTCAAACTTATTATATGACCAATTTTAAACTTTATTAAATACATGAACTAAAATTAGACATCTGAAAATATATGAACTAAAACTAATATATGTAAGTACATAAATCAAAATCGATCAAACTCAAATATCACAATCTTATTTTAACCTAGTAATAGTCATTGTTTTATGTGCTAAAAAAAAACTTATTTCAAAAGTAATTCTAAACATTTTTTATCGTGAACTTAGAATGACCAAAGTACTTTTCACTATAAAAAGTTCGTTGGAAGTAATATATAAAGTGAGTGCTACACCGAGTAGTAATTGTACTTCAAAAACATTTTACCAAAGAAAATTCTTATAGTTAAAAGTACTTCTTTTTTTTTTTTTCTAATCAATTATTTTGAAACTATACTTCTAAACGTGTCAATTATGAGTTTGGGTTAACTTCGAAAAGTAAAATGCTCACTCCGGAAGAAGGATTATTTAAATCTTTCCTATAAAAAACAGTTCTCTTAAATGATTTTAAATATTTCTTACATTATTCATATCACTTTTGATTGAATAATCAAATACGTTTCAAATAAGAAAACTATTTTTAATGGAATGAGAGTGTTCATCATTATTATTGTTTATTGCACAAAGTGGTTCATCATTTTGAAAGTTATAATTAAGCCACACTTAATGTAGAAGCCTAAAATTTTGTAATTCATGCAGTTAAAGTTGTCGCTTAGGTCCATAATTTTCAATACCTCAACAATTTAGTTTTGTCTTTACTTCTAAATATGCTAAAAAAAACTTTAAACGGTTATTGAATAATTCTGGATGACTATTAATAATGCTTATATTTATTCAATTTGGTTTCTAGTTAAGTAGCCTTGGTACAATTATGCTATGGTTTTAAATGAAAATTTAAGAAAACTATGTTGGAAAAGTGTAGGTTTTGATAAGTTTAAATCATAGATAGTACCCATTTAGGAAGTTTTAGTTTGTGAAACATTAAATTTTATTATAATATTTGAGAAAGAGAATTCGAACTTGGAAAAATGAAAGAAATGTTCATTCTTGCTAGATGAGACATGGTGATTTACTCTAAAAAACAGAAAGAAATTATTTTCATGGTCTGTATGTTTTGCCATGATAGAGGATGTGATGTCAAAGGTTCCAGAAGTTTGCACACACAGGCATTGACTTAACAGTCATGCAAGGTGTTTAGTGGAAGTTATGTCGGTGGCTGAAGAACTTTTAGGTAAGCAAAGTAGGTGGAAGTTTCACCCTCAATTTTAGAAATTTTTATCGACATGTGACGAAGAAGAAAAATCTTGGAATGTAATATTTTAAGTGGTCTACTTTTATTGTGAAGTGTGGTATAACTCTTAGAGTGAGAATTATGTTTGTTAGAGACGACAATGTTACAATGGAAGATGTGGATTTTGTTGAAAATTAAACATATTTTACAATTAGGTTATGCAAAATGTAAAAGTTAGAATTTATTTTTATATTTTAATTTGAGAGAGTTATGTAAGTAATAAAATTAAGTTATCAAACACATTAATTACAATGTCGATTGATCAACTTGTGGGTACTTTGCAAGCCCATGAAGAGAAACTTCTCAAGAAGAACAAACAAATAACTTAGCAACTTTTCCAATTAAAAGTTGTAGTTTAAAGATAAAGAATATGATTAAGAAAAAAGTAATTGAGAAGGATGTGATCACAATCATGGATGTGGTCGAGGAAATTTCAATCAAATAAACTTCAATGATAGTACTTCAAGTACTAGTTCATCAAGAGGTCATGGAAGACAAAATTACTCAAGACCATATGGTGGAAAATCAAATAATAATGATAGGAGTTATGACAAAAGTCAAGTTGAATAATGTTACAATTGTCATAAATTTGGTCATTATTATTGGGAATTCCAAAATAAAGTTGAAGAAAATGTCAACTATGCTGAGCCAGAAATTAAAAGCGCTGAGTCGTGTTTGCTTCTAGCATATAGAGGGAAAGAGACGTGAAAATATTTCATGATATCTTGATAGTGGTGCAAGCAATCACTTGTGAAAAATAAATCAATGTTCGTTGAACTTGATGAATCAATTGGTGGAAATATCTTATTTAATGATGCTACAAAAATTCTAGTGAAAATAAAGGAAATATTTTAATCAACTTGAATAATAAGGCATGAGTTTATCTCTAATGTTTGCTATGTACCAACTATGAAGAACAACATTTTAAGTTTGTGACGACTTTTGAAAAAAGGCTATAATATTTTGATGAAGGATTATAGTCTTTCAATAAGAGATAATCATGATAATATGATTGCTAAAGTGAAAATGACGAAGAACATAATATTTTTATTGAACATTCAAATAGACGTTGCAAAATGTTTAAAGTCGTGTTTGAAAGATTCATCTTGGATTCGGCACATAAGATTTGGGCATTTGAGCTTTGATGGCCTGAGAGTACTACCAAGGAAGAACATGGTGAAAGGCTTGCCATATCTAAAACATCCTGATCAATTTTGTGAAGGTTGTCTTTATGGAAAACAGTTAAAATGAATTTTTCACGAGCTTCTTCAAGAGCACGAAGAGCACTAGAGCTTGTTCACACTGATCTTTATGGACCGATCAATCTAAGTTCTTTTAGTAAGAATGAGTATTGTTTATTATTTATTGATGATTTAGACGAAAAACTTGGGGTTTATTTTGTGAAGGAAAGATCAGAGATTTTTAGCATGTTTAAGAGATTCAAAACTCTTGTTCAAAAAGAAAGAGTGCACATAAAAGCTTTAAGATCAAATAGAGGAGGTGAATTTACTTCAAATAAATTCAAAAAAATTTGCAAAGAAAATAGAATTTGTTGGCCTATGAGAGTTCCATATACTCCTCGGAAAAATGACATTGTTAAAAGAAAAAACAAAACATACTCAATATGGCTTGAAGCATGTTGAAGAGTAAAAAGATGTCGAAAGAATTTTGGGCACAAGCACTTGAATGTGCAGCTTATTTATCGAATCGTTCCCCCACTAGAAGTGTGTGTGGAATAAAACTCCTCAACAAGCATGGACAAGAAGAATACCATCTATTGCTCATCTATGAGTGTTTGGGAGTATAGCTTATGCATATGTTCCAGATCAAAAACATAGTAAGCTTGTTGATAAAAGTGAGAATCATGTATTCGTTGGATATAATGCAAGCTCATAAGGCTGCACGCTTTATAACCCCAGTACAAAGAAGATGATGGTATGTAAAGATGTTGTGTTTGATAAGGAAGCAAGATAAAATTGGAATGATGAACCAAAAGAATATAAATTTCTTTTGTTTCTTAAAGATGATGAGAAATCGAGTGACGATGTTTCTTCTCAATCAACACCGCCTACACCACCAGTCAGCCCACATCAATACACGTCTTTATCGTCTACAAGTTCATGTAAAGGGCCTCATTGCTTGGGAAATTGCAAGATGTATATGATGAAGCTGAAGAGCTAAGTCAAAGCTTTAATGATCTTAGTCTTTTTTGTCTTTTTGATGATAACGAACCTTTAAATTCTGAAGAAGCTTCACAAGATGAAAAATGGAAGCATGTGATGGATGAAGAGATGAAGGCCATAAAGAAGAATGATACTTGGGAACTTTCTACTCTTCCAAGTGGAAAGAAAACAATAGGTGTCAAGTGGGTGTTTAAAATAAAATGAAATGAAAAAAAAGAAATGGAGAGACATAAAGCGAGATTAATTGCAGAAGGCTATTCTCAAAGAAAATATATTGATTATGATGAGGTGTTTGCTCTCGTTGCTCGCTTGGAGACCATAAGATTGCCAATTAAATAAATGGAAGATTTTTCAGATGAACGTTAAATCAACATTCTTGAATGGATACCTTAAAGAAGAAGTTTATTTGGAAAAAACCTCTTGTTTATGCTATAAGAGGTCAGGAAAATAAAGTTTTGAAGTTGAAGAAGGCACTATATGGACTGAAACAGGCGTAAAGAGAATGTAGAACAGTAGAATAAACAAATATTTCCTTGACAATGGGTATTTGGGATGCCTCATGAACACTTTCTTTCTATTAATACTGATAATCATGGAAAGGTTTTATTTTTTTGCTTGTATGTAGATGATTTAATATTTACAGGAAATTTTCCAAGAATGTTTGAAGATCTCAAAGTAGCAATGACCCAAGAATTTGAAATGACGGATTGATGAGTCGGTTTATGGAAGTAGTGCAATCAGATGAAGGTATTTTTATTTCTCAAGAATAGTATACTAAAGAAATTCTTGGAAAATTTAAGATGTTCAATTATAAGCATGTAGCAACTCCGATGGAAACGAGAACAAAACTGGCCAAATATGAAGATGGAGATGTTGTGGATCCTTCATATTTCAAAATTTTAGTGGGGAGTTTGATGTATTTAAGTAGTGGAAGGCAAGATATCCTTTACAAAGTTGGATTGTTGAGTCGGTTTATGGAAACTCCTACAACTACTCACTTGAAAGTGGAAAGGAGAATCCTTCGTTATCTCAAAGGTATGCTTGACTATGGATTATTTTATACATTATCTGAAGAATTCAAGCTTGAAGGTTATTGTGATAGTCATTGGGCTGGAGATCTTAATGTCGAAATAGTACAAGTGGATCTGGGTTCTTTGTTGGTAATACATCTTTTACTTGGAGTTCTAAGAAGCACCCTATTGTGACACTATCTACTTGCTACACAGAATATGTGTTGTTGGCATCATGTGTTAGTTAAGAAATTTACTTAACGCAATTGGAATTTCACAAGAGGATGCAAATATTATCCATATGGATAACAAGTCGACAATTGCTCTTGCAAAAAATATAGTGTTCCATGATCGCAATAAACACATTGATACTATATTCTGTTTCATTAGAGATTGCATTTCGAGAAAATATATTCAATTGAATATGTGAATACAAAAGATCAAATTACAAATATTTTCATAAAATCACTCAAAGTTGATGTGTTTAACAAGTTGATGACAATGTTTTGATTTTGTGGAAAAACATGTTTAAGAGGGGATGATGAAAATTAAACATGTTTGACAATTATATTATGCAAAATGCATGATATAGTATTTATTAAGTAAGTTTTATATTTTAATTTGATAGAGCTATGTATGCAATAAAATTAAGTAAGTTATCAAACACATTAAGTTAAGAATGAGAGTTAGTTCTAGATGTGAGTTATAGATCTAGATTGTTTCATGGAATCCTATAAATAGGATGTATAGTATGGGTTGAGATATTAAGTATCGAGCATCAAGTATCAAATACAAGTGAAGTGAACTTGAGAGAAAAGTGTGAACCAAGTTTGTTGCTTGAAAGAAAAGTTCTTCGCTTCAAGTGGCAATATTCTTGTCAAAATTGCTTGTGTTGATTCTTTGTTTTGTGAGTGTTTATCACACTCTTCCAATAGATTCTTCATATACCTCGTCAAGATGGAATTTGTTAGGTTTTCTTAGTAAAATATTAGAAAACGATTGTGCCACATCGAAAAGTTACAAGGAAGTTGTGTGCTCCCAGCACTATAAAAGAAACATGTGACTTTGGTTTCAAAACATCTCAATTAGAAACACTTGAACTTGGTGTACTGACTCTAGTAAAATTTCTTTTGTATTCTCTTGTACAGAGTGGGGCAAAGTAGTATAAGTTTTGCAGATAGTATGTATGTAGTTGAGGTTAGGAGAGAGACTTTATTGTGATTGTAGCAATATATGTTTCAAATAGTGGATGTTTTCTCTATCGGTACACAATTTTTTCTCCGATTTTGAAATTTTTCTACATAAATTCATGCGCTCTCTTTTGTTATTATTATTAATATTTTATAATTTCTCAATTATTTTTCTTCTTATTCATGTTTTTATTATTTTCTCTCACACACTGTAACAACCCAACTTTTCCTGCCCTTGTATTTAAGGTAATTTTGGGTAATTTCGACGTTCTGAGTCCGATTTTGTGGGTCGAATGTACTAGTTTTAACCTATTTTCTTGTTATAGGTCACAAAAGTCTGGAAAAGCTTCTAGGAGTGCTATGACTTGGAGGATTGTGTAGAATCTTTGGATTTCGGCCAAGGTAGGGGCATTCTTCACCTAAACTAGGTTTTAAGGTTGATTGTTGCATGTGCTGCTGTATCACAATAGTTGAGGATGTTGATGTTGATGTTGATTGAGAATCATACTTGTTGTCTGCTTGGTTATTTGCTCATGTTTGACTTATAGTGAGAATGATATGTTGAATGAAATACAGAATGAAGATTTGATTAAGATATACTAATAGATAAGCATACTATAAATGAAACACCTGGATAGTAATTTATGATGCATGTGTTAGTCATAGAAGAAATTATTGTTGATTGATTACCCTGGTAGGTAAACATGCATAGACATGTTACCTAGGAATGCTGTATGCTGCTCTACCAAGTAAAAATGCATAGACATGTTACCCAGAGATAAGCCTGGGGGTTTAATGTCCAATATTAATATTCAGGGGTTAATGTCCACTACTACTATTCAAGGGTTTAATGTCCAGTATTACTATCCAGTGGTTTAATGCCCAGTATTACTATTCAGGAATGCCCAATATTACTATTCAGGGGTTTAATGCCCAATATTATTATTCAGGGGTTAGTACGCACTACTACTATTCAGGGGTTTAATGCTCAGTATTATTTTTCAGGGGTCAGTGCCCACTACTACTATTTAGGGGTTTTGTGCCCATTGTTCCTCAGGGATTTTGTGCCCATTGTTGTTCAGGGGTTTTGTACCCATTGTTATTCAAGGGTTTCGTGTCCATTTAGTATTGATAAATCGTGTTATTACTCTTATAAATGTGCTAACCAATTCTTGTAAGGATCTTTACTGAGTTTAAGACTCACCATTTCCTCTGTGGTTTTCCACAAGTACTCATGAGTTGTACCGGGATGGCTGATTGGAGCTAACATGACCATAGGATGTGTCTTTTTTTCATAGTCTTGATTTAATTGTTGGTGTTACTTTCCTTCTGCATGAACTGAGTTTTTTAGGCATGTTACTTTTACAATTGGATTTATATGTCTTTACATGTTTTCACAAGGGTACCCTGTTGAATTTGTTTTCCAAACTTGGTTTTGTTTTATGAGGTTTAATAAATGAACATTTTTTTTAATCTATTTATTAAACATGTCTGGTTGTTACACTTTAAGCCCATGCATTTATAGTAGAGACCTAGATTGATACCCTACATTGATACCCTACATTGGGTCGGATCTTTACAGTTAGTATCAGAGCTCAGAGTCATAGATTCTGTAGACTGACTTACAATGTGAGTCGTTTGAGTCACATGGTCTCAGTACCCAATCGACAGCAGGTATCTTGGAAGTGTTAAGATTTATAAGAGCACATTTAGTTTGCATGAATACACTATGTCTATGGTAGTATTGTTGTCAGCTTGATCGTGTTTTACATTCCAACCTTGTGTGACAACTTAAAGAGATATCTTGAATGATGATTGATGATTCTGTGATTGTTGCTTGTTCTAGTTTCAAGCATAATGATCTTAAGACCTTCCTGAGAGCTAGATACTTAGGAGCAAAATAGTTGGTTCTACAAGCGGGGAGATAGAAAATTAGCTTTAGTATTCCTGAGGTATTGCCCATTGGCGCAATACCAGTGTGACTTCCAGCTGAATGGAGAACTACTGATCTATCACACTGTAAAGTGGATAGTTAAGTTATGATTCAGGCTGAGCGTGGCTTCTCGAAGAATACCCAAAGAGCCCATGCACTGGAACCTCGATTGCAAGCTTCTAGGCCTTGATGCGTAGGCTAGACTCTTTTTTGCTAAAGCTTGGTGAATTGTTAAGTTAAATGTTAACCAGCCAAGTCAGTCGCTTTGTAACTTAGAACTAGTGGTGCCCTTTTTTTTAGCTGTAGTAGCGAGTTGGAGACAGTTTGTGAGATTGTGGTTTCCCTGGAGCTTGAGTTACTTAGTTAGAGTTGTTTGTCACGCTAAAGGTGTGGTTCTGCTTTCGTACTGGTGAGTCCTTATTAGCAGTTGTAGGAGAGTGGTAGAGCCTTGTTGTTGGTGTTGGGAAAATAAATTTTAAATTTCGAGTCTGTTGCTGCTGGTAGCTTTTGGACCCGAGGTTTCCCAGTTTTTTTTAAGTTCGTTGTTGTGCTTCTTGGTTTGAGTAGAGTGAGAGTTTGTTGTGATCAGTGTGTTGCCAGAAAAGATGTAAACATTGTCATGTCGATCTAGGTGAGAGGTCACTTGTTGTAGTTGGAACTCATGGACGAGGTGTATCTTACATTAAGGATAAGTGTTGGAGTTGGCTTGGAAGAGGTTTGAGTAAGTTAGAAGTTCGTCTCTCTTTGTTGTTGCTATTTCTTCAGCTAGCTTTGAGTTCTTCGATGAAAAGCAGTTGCTGGTTCTTGGACGAGATGTTGGTAGCCCGTGAGAATGGTGTTAAGTAGCTTGGCCAGATCTAAGTTATTAGTTCTTGCCACGCCAAGGTGTGGGTACCTCTTGACTGGTTGGAGGTTGAGTTAGCATGTTGTTGTTGGACATGGTTGTTGATTGACCATGTATACTTAGGAGGTCGACGTAAAAGAGTATTGTTCAGACTATTATTCAGGGGTTAGTGCCCACTACTACTATTCAGGGGTTTTGTGCCCATTTTTGTTCAGGGGTTTGGTGCCCATTGTTGTTCAGGGGTTTTGTACCCATGTTGTTCAGGGGTTTCGTATCCATTGTTATTATTGATAAATCGTGCTATTGCTCTTATAAATGTGCTAACCGATTCTTGTAAGGATCCTTATTGAGTTTAAGCTCACCCTTCCCTCTGTGTTTTTCCACAAGTATTCATGAGTTGTACCGAGATGGCTGATTGGAGCTGACACGACCATGGGATGTGTCTTTTTTTCATAGTCTTGATTTAATTGTTGGTGTTACTTTCCTTCTGCATGAACTGAGTTTTTTAGGCATGTTACTATTACGACTGGATTTATACGTCTTTACATGTTTTCACAATGGTACCCTGTTGAATTGGTTTTCCAAACTTGGGTTTGTATTATGAGGTTTAATAAATGAACATTTTTTTAATCTATTTATTAAACATGCTTCGTTGTTACACTTAAAGCCCATGCATTTATAGTAGAGACCTAGATTGAGACCCTACATTGGGTCGGATCTTTACACACATTGGCAGAGATAAGTGTAGAATCGGCCTTACATTTAATCAAAGGACAACTAAAGGCTCTTGGTGGAAGGAGATTTCTAAATCCAATAAACAGTCTCCCTTCGACTATTTCTTGGTCCGCCATCAATATGCTGATTAAAATGAAACATATATATTAGCCATTACTTCATCTTCTTTCTTACAGGTCACAATTGATTTTTCATTTCTTCATGCTTTTATTTTCTTTTTGACGATTTCTCTTTCTTTTAATAGTTAACGAAAGGATATGAAATAGGGATGAACTAAAAAAAGTAGCTGGTCAAGCTGGTTATCATTGTTTTGGGAGTGAAATTGTTGTATTGCTTGTAACTCTAAAGCTAATTGCAAATATTAGCATATAAAAGGCACATGATTTTATTTTATACGAAAGCGTGTATATTTGTAATAACTTTTGAATTGGTTGTTTAATGCATCATTTATAATGATGTTATTTATTCAAGTTTCTTTTGATTTTTTTTAATTAAAGTTATGAAAAAGAGAACCAATTTTTCCTTCTTGTTCTAGTATAATGCAAAGAGAGTAGGTTTTCAAAATAATAATAAATAAATAAAATAAAATAATAATAAGGCACCGAGAGTGTTTACGTATTTTTAAAATAGTTGTTGCTCTTATAATGCTTTAGCGAAATTGAATTAAAATGTGTGTGTCTTAACCCTAGATTGTGCAAGTACACACAGTCTTGTTGTAGCAAGTTTTATCAAGTAAAAGTCATCTCCACAGGGATTTTACATTATGTTCAAATTAGATTTTAGAGTTAGAGTCAGGTTAGTGGGATAGAGATTCAATGGGGCTATAACTACAATCGTTAAATAAATGCTAAAGCAAAATAATCACAATACTTAAGAACGTGAATTTATAACAACACAGTGAATCTAAAGGTGCACTTAATCAGGTTAAAAAGGTATCGAAAGGAGGATAGGACTTTCGGGTAATACGTTGTAGCGCAATGCGTAATGGTGAGACACGAACTACTGCTTTGCTCTAACTCTGGCTCTCTCGAGCTCTAGCATCTAAATAACGACAGAGCCAACAACACTAGTAAAAACCTTATCTCTAAGAGTTCTTTAAAATGCAAGTAAAAGCTTAGCAAACTTAGTGTTATGAGATGCAAGTTCACTCTATTCATTTTCTCTTGAAACCGAAATAAAGTTGATACAAACAGTTGATCACATGGAATGTATTTTATGTGAAAATAGCATGCATTTATAGTTCGACACCTCCCTACCTCTTCACTGCATCGAACTCTACCCTACTTGCCTATTCCCTTCCGATTATGAAATTAGCTACTCATTATGCAAAAAAGACTTGAAGCAATAGATAAAGCAACATGCATCTTCATTCAATAAAGAAATAACGAGTATTCACTACAAAGAAGCTTAAGCCAAAAATACAGCAAAAACAAGTAAGAAATAACAAGGCTAAGAATGGCCTAGTCGGAATCACAAAGACCACAACTCTGACCCAGTTCCTGCAATGCTACTAAAATGAAAACAGCTAGCAACGAACTAACATTTGAAATGGCTAAAAAAAAACTAAGCTAACGGGACAAAACTCCGGGCAAAATGCTTTGGCGTAGCTAAGTCCCAAAACAAAACTAAGTCTAAAGGTTGATCGAAAAACTGAAAAATGGGAATGATCTCTCGATCTCGGCTCTCTTCCCCTTGAAGACAAAGTTGGCTATTTATAGCGCAACCGACAAACTCTGCTTCATGACTCTGAAATTTCCTGCTCCATTTCTGACTTTCTCCTGCTCCATGATCTGCGTTTCTGCTTTTTGCCAGAATGGTTACGAAAGCAACGACTGGGATTGAAAGGTTTCTCTCGGATCTTTGACACGCATCCTTTCTAAAGATATTTTTCCGAAAGCCAATCTTCATGGGAATTCACTTCGCCTAAGCGATGCTTTCTACAAAACATCATGCTTCGCTCACTAGACTGCTGGAGCAAAATAGAAATATCAGTCCTTAAAAATTGAAACGAAAGAATTCACTCATTCATGCACTTTTCTTACTGCAAACCGCAAAAATGCTATCTTAATCAGAAAAATAAAGGATAGTTTACTTTCTCTTAAATCATGATGTTATAGCGAACATATAAGTAGATTCGTTCTATAATATATAGCGAAATTCTCGCAAAATACTATTGCCCTAAGTTATTTAACTCTCAATATTTTAGAGTTATCAATAATTAAATATAGTTTTAATTAACATAAATAAATTGTTGTAAGGAAGAGAAGTACCTAAGGAGAGAAAATAATGATAAACTTTTATAGAGAGTAATTTGAATAGAAAATGAATATAATAAAATGTCATCTCAATATCTACACCTGTTCCTAGTCTTATAAAATGTCACCTCAATATCTATAATATGGTATAATGGCAGAATTTCTAATACTCTCTCAAGTTGTTTGGATATTAAATTTTAGAGTGCTTATTTTGAGTTATTATAAATGAAAAGTTATTTTGAGTGGTTAGAAATGAAGAGTTATTTTGAGTGATTAGAAATGAAGAATTATTTTGAGTGATTAAAAATTTGAGTTTAACAATAAATCATTTGAATGTAATTATGTGTAGATAAATTTTAATTAATAGCCAATTTGGATGATGATTTTTTTAGAGAGCTTGGTTATAAACAATAACTCATTTGAATGTAGTTAGAAATGAGTGATTATTTTAAGGAGTTAGAAATGAGTGGTTATAAATGGATGATTAGACATAAATGATTATAAATGAGTGGTTAGAAATAAATGTTTATTTTGTGTGATTAGAAATGAGTGATTAAAAAATGGTAATTATTTTTGAGTCGTTAGAAATGATTGATTATATTAAGTAATTATAATAATTCATGTGGATGTAATTGTTTAAAGAAGAGTTGTAATAGCTCATTCCTAATAGTTCATTAATTTTTTCAAACAAACACCCCTTTTTATCTTATGTTTTTTACAAAATGACTCCATATATTATTATTTATTTCATCGCATTATTATTTTTAAATAAAATTGATTAATTAACCAAATAATTACATCATGGAAGAAGCAACAAAATTATAGAATAATTTAGATTCTTATTCAAATCCTTAATATGTGTAATATTAACTTTTGCATGGATACATAAAGAATTGGTCAAAGTTTTTTTTTTTTTTTTTTTTTTGAGAGAGAGTGAGAATTGGTCAAAGTTAATTATAATAAATTAGTTCCGGACTTTTAATATTTAACCCTCCACTAATTTTACGCCCCTACCATTTTTTAGGTCATCTTCCCCCTCTCTCTTTATTTAGAATTTTCTATTTTTGAAACTTTATAAATAAGGAGGACAAAGAAAGAAAAGTCATTCACAAAAACCAAACCATAAAAAGGGAAAGAAAAAAAAAATTGTGATTATAAAAAGAGAAGATATGAAGAACTCGTGGTTGATATGTTTAATTTTAATTAACATGTTGGTGATCGGCGCATCAGAAAAAAAAAATCTTAAATTTTTTGATTGCAATCTGCCTAATCCACCCCCAGGTTGTATTTCAACTCAACTTAAGGTTGATGAAACACCTATTCCTGCTAATCCTCATACTCGAGGTTGTTCTGCCATCAGTCGTTGTCGTGGAGGATGATATGTTAATTTATGAAGGCTTAAATTAATAACATTCATATAAGAAAACCCTATTATATGGTGTTTAATTACCTTTTGTGAATGTTGTATGCAATTTTATCTATTTATTTATTTATTTTTACAAAATGAGATATATAATTTGGTTACATTAAAGCCTCATTCAATAAAGCATATGGTTATTTGATTTATAATAAATATAGAGTATTGTTTTTAGTATACAATATGTGCAACCTATTGACAATTTAATTCTAATTTTATATATATTGCCTTAACATATTGTTAGGAAATTTGAAATCGTGGTCGTTCTACCCTTAATAAAAGGCCAATATTATTTTAGCTTTCAAATTTTGTTTTAAGTTCAGCTCAAATAGATCGAATGGGTTGGTATGGCCTGATGATTTCATTATTTGGTAGAAATCCAGTTCAACATAGTCACAATTAAATGAGAGCAGTTGTACCTTTTTTTGTAGAATTTTGATGCCCCTCCCCCAACTTGTACTAAAAACAAAAAAAAGTTCAAAAAAACATAAAGAAAAGTTAACCTATATGATGACAGCAATCTCTCTTTCTCTATAGAAATTACTCTCTGTGATTTAATAAAAGCTAAAAAATATTCTCTATCGTTTATAATTATTGATAAATTAAATATATGTCAAATAAAGTCCTTAGTGTACACTCAATAACCAAAGAGGTTAATTTTAATTTTCATCCGATCATAAGACTAAATTTATAATTCCTTAAAAATAATAATAAGGATAAATTATAAGTTTGATGTCTATTGTTTGAAGAAAGTTAGAGTTCATTACTTATAGTTTTAAAAACTAGAATTTAGTCGTTATAGTTTAAAAATGTTATAATTTAGTCTTTATAATTTTAAAAACTAGTACTTAGTCTCTATAGTTTGAAAAAGTTAGAATTCAGTACAATTTAAAAAATTAGAATTTGGTATTTTGTTAAAGTGTATTGCAATTTAATAGAAGGGAATGGATGGGGTTTTTTCTAACTACTCATTTCTAACCCCTCAAAATAATCACTCATTTTTAACCACATCCAAACGATATAACCCCTCAACAAAAACCATCATCCAAATAAACTATTAACTGCAGCCTCTTTACAAATAATCACATCCAAATGATTTATTACTCAAATTCAAATTTCTAATTATTCAAAATAACTTCTCATCACTCTACAATTGTGTTGTTTTATATTATTTTTGTATAATTTTATTTTCATCTTTTTTTAATTATTTATTCCTTCTAGGATTAGATTAAATATTATTTTCTATCTTTTCCTTTTATAACTAGTTAGAATCTTTTCCTTTTATGATTAGGTCATCTTTCCTTTTTTATGATTAGATATTATATTTTACTTTTATAATAAGTCATCTCGTGTACTTTATTTAAACTCATTGGTGGTTTATTATTAAATGAAGAATTTAGAGAATTTGAATTTCCATCTTTCAGCAAATTCCACATCCAAACCCCTTCTAATTGTCCCTTAGTTTCAATTAAGGCTGTTATTAAATCGATTTGGGGGTAAATCGAGCAGAGTGGGTTCGACTTGAGGTTTGAATCAATGGGAGACTGGTGAGTATTGAATGGAATTGAAGACTTTGGGTTTGCTCTTTATCTTGGCCAAGACCACGTTCCCACAAGCCTCTTCTTCTTCTAGTTCCAAATAAAGCTTGTTCTTCGAAATCCTCTTTGTTTTGCTGGGTATTACAAGTGCGTTTAGGTAATTCTTTGAATTAACTTCTCTGAACTTCGAGTTGGTAATGCTTAATTAGTTTAATGGGAATTTCTGGCTAATTGTCAATTGGTGTATGTGTATTGAATGTTTGCAATCGGAGGATTGGTTAGTGTGTGTTGAATTGAGTTCGTGTGCAACTAGTGTTACTGTTAATAGGTGAATTACACATCATGTATTAGCCCATAAGATGAGTTAATGTTTAACTTGGGTTAATTAAGAGTTAGTTTTAACTAATCATGAGAGATGTGTAAAAGCTAGTATATAAGCTTCATTTGGGGGTTTCTTGCAATTTAAGAGTGAGAGTAGAAACACTAGCCACCTTTGAGAGGCCTTGTATAATTCTATCAATGGCATTATGATGGTGGATCGAATAAGCTCAATCAATCCATAACAGTGGAGTAGGGACGTTCCCGAACCACTATAAATCCGGTGTGCTTTGTCTCTCTTCTCCATCCTTCTTTATTTGGTTTGATTTCATCTCTATTTGGTATTTTGTTTGATTTTGGTTTAGATCTATATTTGCACTTTGATTTGGAATAGATCTAGCAATTTTGTTACAACATTTGGTATCAGAGCTTGAATCGAATAAGTTGCTTCTGTGTATTTGGTTTTCGATTTTGGCTTCTTATTTTAATCGAACTGGATTTTTTGTTATGATGCTCTCTGCCATATTTCTCTGATTGTAAACCCATTTTCGCACATCTTATGTGAAATAATCACTTCGTTCTTCTCTGATTTTGGTGTTCACGAGTTTTGGGCTTATTGTTGGATCCGACTCTACTTGTTCAACGCGGTTTGTCTCTGGATTTTGCCAAACCAGAAGCCGATTTTGAGGCCGTTTTGCTTGATTTTGGCCAGGAGTTTTGACGGTGATTTTGGGGGGTTTGCGATTGAAGAAATCAAGAAGAAGACCGGCTATTTTTATTTCTGTTTTAAGCTGGCTGTCCATCGGAAATTTTGATTCTGATTTCAGCGTTGATTTGGTTATTTTTGGCAATTCGGCAGCTAATTGTTTTTGTGGTATTTGGATTTCACGTTTTTGGATTTGTAAATTTGACCATAATTCATCATTTTGAGCATTTGGCATTTAGTGGAATATTTTATTTCAAATTGAAATCATCTACAGCTTGTGACAAGATTTTGGCCAATTTGCTTTACAGTTTTGGCATTATTTGCAATTTTGAAATTGCAATTTGACATTTGGATTTGAGCTGCTTGCGACTTTATTTCAATTTGAATTGAAATATTTAAGCTTTCTATTGAATTCAATTTGAATGTGAGCCGGTGCAATTGAAATTTGGAGTTTGAATTCATTTTGGAAATATGCAATTGCACTACAGTAGCAACTTGGTGAGTTTTTCTATTTGTTTAAATGCATAAATTTGTTCATATTTGTATGCATTGTTAGAATTTCTCATATGATTAGCTCAACTCTTGTCAAAATTTTGAATTATGAACTACTTTTGAGAAATTTTAAGTTGGAAATTGTTTTGGCATGCTAAATTTGAGTTATTATGCTACAAATTGGAATTAAAATTGTAGCTAGAAAATTTGTTCAGGCTTGTTTCTTTTGAATTGCAAGTTAAAATTTGCTATGAGCATGTCATTGTTGTGAAGATTTTGAGATATTGATTTGAAATTCTAAGACTGATTATTGTGATAGCTGCTTTGTAATCTGTTTGGGTAATTTTGATTTGTTGAAATTGTCGTTTTCTAGGTTGAGGCTTGCATCCTCTGAATACTCTGTTTTCCTTATTTGTGATCATCTAAATATGTCAGCGAGATTTGTCATTGATAAATTTGATGGGAAATAAGACTTCGGTTATGGAAGAGAAAGATGAAGGCCTTGTTAGTGCAACAGAAAGTTGCAAAAACCTTCGATAATCCTCCTAAGTGGCCTACTACCATGACAGATGATGAGAAATTAGAGTCATGTGAGATTCATTTGGCCGACAATGTCTTAAAAAGGGTTAGTAACATAGACGATGTAGCCACTTTGTGGTCCAAACTCGAAGAATTCTACATGTCTAAATCTCTATCCAATAAGATTTATTTGAAGGAGATGCTATTTGGATTTAGGATGGATCCTTCTAAGGATTTAGAGGAAAACATTGACGTTTTCAACAAAATTTGTGGCGACCTGGCCAATTGTGGGGAGAAGCTCGATTCTGAGGATCAAGCTATCATTCTCCTCAATTCGTTACTCGAAAATTTCAAAGAGCTTAAATCAGTCATTAAGTACAGCAGAGATACTTTGACCCTAGACATTGTTTTAGATTCTTTGAGATCTAGGAATTTAGAGATGAAAATTGAAAAGAATGATTCTGAGGCCTTGTTTGCGAAGATTAAGTCTTCTAAAGGTCAAGGCAGTTCGTCAAGTAAATCAAGCTCTAATTTTACAAAGGGGAAACAACCATTAGAGCAGAAGACATTTACTTGCAATTACTGCAGGGAAGAAGGTCATACGAAGTATGATTGTCCCATTCTGAAGAGGAAAGGTAAGTTACCTGTTAGGATAGTTGATAATGATTCAGCTAACTTTCTCGAAAATTCTGATTCGGGCGAGGTGCTCTTGACCAAAAATTCTAAAAATTTGGACCCTTATGATAATTTGTGGATCATGAACTCTGGTTGTTCTTTTCAGATGTCCCCTTTTGAGCACAATTTTGAAAATTTGGAAATTCTGAAAAATGGAAAAGTTTTATTGGCAAATAACCTTCAGCTTGAGATTAAGGGAGTAGGTTCTATTCGGTTTAGCATGGATAACGGTTCCATCAAGTTGCTAACAGATGTGAAATTTGTTCCAGGTCTTCGGTGAAACCTTATCTCGTTAGGTGTTTTAGATGCTGCTGGTTATGACTACTCATCTCAAAATGAATTACTCTCAGTGAGTAAAAATGAGAAAATTAAGTTGTCTGGAAAGCTTTCAAATGGTTTATACATGTTGCAAGGCAAAGCTTTTTAGCGCGAGATGAGTGTTGTTTCTGATAAATTTGTTAAGACTCTATTTGAAAATTTGAAAGGTTCTTCACCAGAAGTTAATTGTGTTGTTGATTCTGCTTATGCATCTGAAAATCCGTTTGTTAAGCCTTCAGTGCTTGTCAGTGACATTGCACATTCAGATCCTATCTTAGTTGCTCTTGAACCTGAGGATGTTCTTGCTGGTTTAGAGTGCAACATTCAGTTGTTGGATAGGGAGTTAGCTTGTTTGTTGGATTTTTCATGTAGGATGTTTGGTGTGGTGAGACCTGATATTTGTTTGCTCATTGTCTGTTTTTGCTGGTTTATGATTAAGTCTGATGTAGAGGGTATTGTGTACTCTCATTCTGATGCAGATTTGTTTGCATTCGGTTACATACATGAAGAGGGGATAGATGTTCTTTCTCTGTTTGTGTTCTTGTATGTATCCTCATTGTTGGGCTTTGATTGCATTGATCAGTATTGGTTGCAGTGTTTTGAGCAATTTGTCTCTCTTTCATGATTGTCTACTCGTTTGCAAGAAATCTATTTTGATTATGGCTTTACAAGAGATCGTTTTGCTCATTATGTTGTTAGCGAGACTTCTAGTGCAAGTTGCATCATCTGCTTTTTAGCCATTTGTAGATGATTTTTTTGTTACATCTGGTTGTTTTGTTGTAGAGTTTACAGATCCCTTGACTTGTTTTCATTTGAAGATTTCTTGATTTGAGAGTTTGATATGGAAGAGGTTTGTTTTGTTCGTTTGGAGTATTTGTTTGTGCTTCTGTTTCTTGCCATTCTGAAGCACAGTTTGTTAGTTTGTTCAGCAGTTACATGGATTTGACATATTTTGGTGCAGCGTTCTGAGCATTTAGATTTTTATTCGGGCTATTGTTAGTTGAGGGTCATTTGGATTCTGAATGCATTTGTTTCTGAAGAGTCAGTTTATACTAGTTTTGTTGACTCTAGTTTGTGCTGCTTATGTCGTTTGGGAGGGTATTGTCCCATTTTGTTTTGATTTCATGTTCCCTGGCAACATTTATATATGATTTGTCTGTTTTCGAAGATGTTCTTTTGAAGACAGGTCAGGTTGCCGTTGGTGGATTTAGTTCACCGTCCTGCTAAAGTTCTGAATTTTGAGGTTTTGAAGATCGTTCTGATTTGCTCGTGTCGAGTAAAGTTTTGATCCAGTTTTGTCTGGAATTCTAATTGCCATTTTGTTTCATGATATGTACTTCAAGAGGATATTTTGTTAATAGGTGAATTACACATCATGTATTAACCCATAAGATGAGTTAATGTTTAACTTAGGTTAATTAAGGGTTAGTTTTAACTAATCATGAGAGATGTGTAGAAGCTAGTATATAAGCTTCATTT
>JBBMKA010000001.1:8877114-8935023 GCA_037833695.1 Sechiopsis laciniata
AAATCCCTACTTCCCCTTGACCTTCCGACAACAGATTTAGTTACTCATAATAACGAAAATCATATACGCATAAAATACAGGGAAAAGAGCATGCATTGGCGACAGTAGACCAATATAAAGTGGAGTAAAGACAATGAAAACAAAGTGCTTAAATACTATGTTGCTTTTAAAGTTCCGGCGAACACAGGATACAAGAACTTCGCTGAGCTACAAGGAACATTCAACTACACTAAGTTGCTATTGGCGAAGCCACTTCTTTAAGTAACTTCTGTAGGAAGAGAGGAAATAAACGTGCGGAAATTTAGAGAGCAAAAAGAACAACAAAAATGGCAGAAGTCCTTCAAATAGAGGGGGTTCTCTCCTTTTATAGTCCTCTTAACGTGTTGCCTTAAATCCTGCTGACATTCAGATGATAATCAGTATGAAATTCAGCTGAAATCCTACTGAATTTCTCTCCGCAATTTGCTGAGGCGAAGTGATATTCCAGCTGTTTTCGTTAGGTGCTGAAAATACCTGCAGTAAGACAACAGTATCAAATTCGTTTGACAACAAGCCTATTTCGCTTCAGCTTTCCTCTTCTAGGCTTTTGTTCACAGTTTCGCTATCATGTTAAACACAGCGAAGCTCAACACTTTATAATATCAACTTATCATTTTCTTCATAAAGTCTCTTAGTTTAAGCTATTTTAACTCTCACTACTTGAGAGTTATCACTTTAGTATTTTTTTTGTTTAAGAGATAAACTATAACCGAACCGTTCGTTTATACTAAGGAAGTTAAAAACTGAACTACCCAATATTAATAATCGAATCGATAACCAACGAGTTGGACAGTTCAGTCCATCAGTTTGCTGATGAATAAATCTAAAATAAGAGGTCGATTAGCTCGAACTCATGTCTCTCTCAATTAAACACGGGCTCTTGACCAATTCTTTCATTACTTAGTATAAATTGCTATTTCATTAAGAACATAATTAGAATATAGTTGCACTATAGCCGATTAAATAAAGAATAAAAACACGCTAATCATGATTCAATGCGCCAACTGATCCCCATTATACTTTTGTTAGCTATTCTTCTTTTATAATATATATATATATATATATAGAGAGAGAGAGAGAGAGAGAGAGAGAGAGAGAGAGAGAGAGAGAGAGAGAGAGAGAGAGAGAGAGAGAGAGAGAGATATGTGTGTGTTACAGATCGATCGGTTTTACCTGACACCAATTTTTAAAAAGCCGAAACTGACCATATTTATTGGTTTTTCTTAATTTAAAAATGAAAACCTCCGTAATCATTCGATTTCGGTCGGTTTTAGCGGTTTGGGCGTTTATTTGGTTTTGCCTTGCATCCTTATTTTCAATTTTATTTTATTTTGATTAATTTACTTATAAATGTCAAAATTTAATATTTATAACGATAATACAATTAAAACTTATAATTCGTTGTTAATTTATTGGTATATATCATTTGCAATTTTTTAAAATAAAATTTTCATAATTTAAAAAATAGACATGAAACTTTTTATGTTAAAAAAAAAAGCATGAGACTTTTTATGAAGTAAAATTATTATTATTATTTCATAATTTTTTATAAAATAATTGATTTGAAGATCAAATCTTCAAACGTGGATTTAAATTGGATGACAACATAATCAACACATCCCGACTATTTTGGTAGAATTAGAATTATTGTTAGAAAGAAATATTTAAATATTAATGTTATGGTGGTTGAAGAATAAATTGGATGCGATGTATGTAAAATTTGATAGTAATTTTTTTGTAGTAAGAATTTATTGAATGGTTTTAAAAGTGATTCTGAGTTTATCACCAAATACAACTGTTTTTTAAGGAGCGTTTGTTTTTTTTTTTTTTTTAAAAACTTAAACTAAGCTTTAAATACTTCAGGATTAAAAAAAAAAAAAAAAAAAAAAGTTGCCCAATTTTTAGGCTAATCTGCAACCACGCCACTGATGGAGCCCACAATAGCAATAACATCGACTAGGATCAAGGCTCACATCTTTAGGTTAATTTCCGAACCCAAACAGTTTTTGTCATTTCCGATTGCAACCCTTCTTCCCCGACCGCACCAGCCTTGATTGCTAAGGTCGCTTCTCCCTTTTTTGTATTTTATTAATTTTATTTATCATTTCCAATAAAGTGTGTATTTCCGAATAGGAAGAGTGGAGTTGGAGGATTGGTTGTATTCAATTGGCACTTTCATTCTTTCACTGTTACTACCATCTATGGAGGTCAGAAATTTATTATGTTTTTATTATTATTATTTTTTTACTATATTTGTTTCTTCCACGCTCTCAATTTCTCTTTTTATAACTTGATGATTTGTACAATTAAATTGCAATATCCACAGCCATGTCTCTGCCTCGTTCCGCCATTTTCGCCTGTTCTAATTCCTTCTCATCAGGTTCCATTTTTAATTTAATCATTTATCTCTTTTTATTCTCTCTGATTTTATTAGTCTTCAACACTTTAATATTTTTCTGCAGTCTTCATTATAATATATATAGATGTTACTGATCCAAAAACACCACTTTTTTTTCGCCCGGAACACCCAGTTAAATGGATGTTCCAAGTTTTTAAAATTGGAATACTTTTTAATTTTGGGTTATAGTGGTGAGAAGCTTTCATTTTCGATTTTTATTTATTTATTGTGTTTTTAAAAACAATTGGAACCTTTTTTGTTTTTTCTATCAGACCGTTTGGGTACTTTATTTTTATTTTTTATTTAAATATAAAAGTGGGTCATGTGTGCCGAAGCCGTGACGTCATGGTAGAAGACTTGAGTTTTGAAGGTGGGCTCGTCCAAGTTTTGACAATGACATTAACTTGTAGATACCTCTGTCTTCATTACTTCGATGTCTCTTGGTGTCTGTCTTAGGGACATGCGTAATTAACTGTTCCCACTTTTGACAATGACATTAATTTGTAGATACCTATTGTGTTTTCGTTACTTCGATGTCTCTTAGTGTCTAGCTTAGGGACATGCGTAATTAATCAGATTTAGTGGAGCTAAGTTTCAATTTCTCGGTTTTCAAAAAAAAAAAAAAAAAAGTCCTGTGGTGTCCGTGTCACTTTCAGTTAGGATTCATTTTGGTTGGGTCAGTGTTAGATATTTGGACAGTGCCCGCCTGCCACTGTAGGACAATTGTAATTTGATACCGAAAGCTCCAAAGGAATCTTTAGCTAAGCTAGGCATGCATTCAACATGAATGAATAGTCAACCAAAAGAAGGTGTAACCGCCCACTGTCCTTCTTGGCTGTTTCTTTATTTTCTTCTTTATTTGTTGCCACTCCATGTAAATTTCTAGACCTTCCAATCTCTTCAATTTCTTTGCATGTCCTCCTAAATATATCAACCATGAATCTTTTCCAATCCGTCTGTTTCACTGCATCCTCCTCCTCAGGTTCTATTTACCAATTTCTTTCTTTCTTTTTTTCTTTTTGATTACACCAGTTTTTCTTGACTTGGGTTCCTCCTAGTGTTGCTTCCCTCTACAAGTTTCCAATTTTCAACCTTCCATGTTTTAAGATGAATTGAAATGGACTTGATTTTATGTCAGTGACAAATTCTTTACACTCTTCTTTCTCAAGAGTTGTATACTGTTTTTTTTCTCCTTCCAGCAGTAACATAAAATTGAAGAGCATATAGTTTTTTGTCATCCGATAATGTATTTTGACCCAAGTGGAACGTCCTAGTAAAAAAAATACGTTTTTATTATCTTTTACATCAAATTCTCTAAAGTTGATCTTTGTCCTATTTTCGTGTTCTTTTAAATCAGGTAATATTTGCGAGTAACATAAAATTTGTGGCTTTTTTCTTTTTCTTCTTCTTCTTTACCTTTCCTGCATACCTCCTCTGATATGTGAAAACTATTCTTCTCAACCAGCTTCTCTATTCCCTGGATTGGAGGTGGGAAAGGAAACTAAAAATGGAGCTTTGGTATGATGTCTCATTATTTTCTAATTAATTATGTTTCAGCTTGTAATCTTTCAAACCCCAAAGGAGGAACACATTTTACTTTTTTACTCTTACAGCGCTTTGAATTTGAAGATACAAAAGAAAGAATCAAAAAATTGTTCTACAAGGTTGAGCTTTCAGTTTCTGCGTATGATACCGCATGGGTGGCAATGGTTCCTTCTCCAGACTCTCTCAATAAACCTCTTTTCCCAGAGTGCATAGACTGGGTATTGGATAATCAACACAGTGATGGCTCATGGGGCATTATCCATGACTATCAATTGCTGACGAAAGCCACTCTTTTATCTACATTAGCATGTGTTCTTACTCTTAAGCGATGGAATATTGGTCATAATCATATTACCAAAGGTACCAAGTAATACTCTACTTGCTTGACTTCTTCTCCATATAGTATTCTGTAATAATCTTAAGGCGTTTCCTTTGTTGTGCAGCCCTTGATTTTATCAAGTCTAATATAGCTTCAGCTACTGATGACAAACAACATTCTCCAGTGGGATTTAACATAATTTTCCCTGGCATGATTGAGTATGCTAAAGACTTGAATTTGAACTTACCCTTGGCACCGGTGAATCTAGATGTTTTGGTTCAAAAGAAACAGTTGGAGCTTAGAAGGTAATAAATATCCTCTATCTGTTGTTTTATTTCCTTTTCTTCTTCTTTATTATTTTTTCTTTTGTGTCTCTCTCCGGTTTACGTTTTTATAATTTCTGGCATATCTTTGACTCTTAGACAACAATAGACGTATATCATTTGCTCTAGAACTTAAATTGTGTTTTGATTTGCTCTAGACGTATAAACTGTGGCCACCCTCAGCTACCTAATGCTTTGGTTGATGCTTTTTTTCAGTATTTGAGTTTTGATTTTAATCTCATTTTGGTGCCTATACTTTTTAAATGGTCTGTTTTAGTCTCTATAACTTAAATTTCGAAAACCACTTTGATTCTTTCTATTGGTTTATCTTTAAATTGTTTAAATAGATGAATAATGTGACTTCAATTGTGTATTAACATACTCTGTAAGCATGTATCAGAGAAATCACGGCTATAGATATTAGGCAGCATTATAATAGCAAGGACCAGAATGATTACGATGTAAAAGTTTAGGAACCCAAATAAATAGTCATTTTGGATTTCAAACACGGAAATTCCCCATAGTTGTCAACTATAAGTCCCCATGTCAAAATGGTTACATGTATAGACATTTTGAAACTTCCAAAACCCTAATGAAATAGAAGAGTAGAGACCAAAAATGAGATTTAAACCTTTGAAGTTTCTTATTCTTGAAAATATGAGTTTTTTTTTCCATATACTTTTTTAAAAATTTGTAATGAGATTAAGCGGGACTTTACACACAATCCATAATCTATATGTGATGATTGTATTGTAGATTTGTATTGTTCAACTTCAACTTACATCCTTTTCTTGATAAGAAAAATATTTTCCTCACTGTTCTGAAGCTGTAGAAGCAACTCTGAAGGGGGAAAAGCCTATTTAGCGTACATGTCAGAAGGAATTGGAAAGTTACAAGATTGGGAAATGGTCATGCAATATCAAAGGAAGAATGGTTCACTTTTTAATTCTCCATCCACTACTGCAGTCACTTTTATGCACGGAAATGATGATGCCTGTTTTAATTATCTTAGCTCACTCTTACAAAAGTTTGATGGCTCAGGTGATTTTGACATCATTTTCTACCCCTCTTTGCCCTTTTTAAAGTCTCATTTATTTCTCCGGAACTTTTGACCATATACTATTGCTTTCAGTTCCCTCCATATATCCTCTTGATATATATGCTCGTTTACACATGGTTGACAACCTTCAAAAATTGGGAATCGATCGGCATTTCGAAGAGGAGATTAGAAGTGTATTAGATGAAACTTACAGGTAGTATGATATTTTTAACCGATCACCCAGTACATGTCTTAACAAATACGTACATCTGCTTATATACTATGTTGTTGTTGTTATTTTATTCAAGTCCATTTAGTCTATGGTAGAATTTCTCTCTAAATATCAATGGTTCATGCCCATGGCATTTATTTTCAAGAACAGATGTTGGATGCAAGGAGAGGAAGATATATTCTTAGATCCTTCAACTTGTGCAATGGCCTTCCGGATGTTACGTGTCGAAGGATATGATGTTTCTTCAGGTGCCTTGGTGATTATTGAATTTTAGTGCTGAAATCTTGGATCTAATAAAAGGTCTAATTTGTTTAATTTGTTCTTTAGATCACTTAACTCAATTTTCAGAAGATCTCTTTCCCAATTGCCTTGGAGGATATTTAAAGGACTTCGGTACCTCACTAGAATTATTTAAGGCCTCTCAAATTATCCTTCATCCTGATGAAACTGTTCTGGAAAATATAAACTCTTGGTCTAGTCGTTTCCTGAATCATGGATTATCTAGTGATTCAGTTTGTTCTGATAGAACTGATAGATTTGTTAAACAAGAGGTATGTTTTTTTAGCAGTAAGTTCTCAAATAAGTTTTGTTTTTCCTATTCTTTTCATTTATAATGAAGTATGAATTCCAAAAAGCTTTTGCATTTGGTCATCTTCAGGCAGTTAATGCTCTTGAGTTCACCTATAGCGCCTCTCTGGAACGGTTGTTAAATAAGAGAGCAATAGAAAATTACTGTGTGGACATTGTGAGGATTTCAAAATCAACATATGCGTATGTTGCAAATTCTTTTATTTTCTCTTTTTTCTTTTTGTTATTTTGCTTTGGGTGTGTGTGTTTGGGAAGTTGGACAGAACTAATGCTGGATTTAATTATATCAGCTGCTTAAATTTTGGTCATCAAGATTTCCTGCAACTTGCAGTAGAAGATTTCAATGCCCTGCAATGCATACATCGGAAAGAACTGAAAGAGCTTGAAAGGTAATTCTTAAGTTATTATTATTTTTAGATCCTGTAATTTATAGGCATTTCCGTGTAATTGCAATCATGTCAAGATCAATCTTTGATCAGTATTGCAGATTTTACCTGTACCCAGCTTTGACCATCACTTGATCCAAGGACTGTTACAAACACAATAGTCCATGAAGTAATGGCCAGTTCATTGATGAATTTATATTTTGAAAAGATTGAAATTAGGGGAACTATTTCTCATTAATAATAAAGAAAGATAGTGGAACTGTAAACTAATAGTTGTTGTTTCAATTTGACTTCTACTTATAACTATGGTTCTGGACCATCATCCTTCATGCTATCAAGTATGTGTTAGGTCAAAATTTAAATTTTTACATAAGAGAGGTAATAAACCATCAAATTTACAATTCTACAAGAGAAAAAAATGTCATACATGTCAACATTTGCATAACTTTGGCTTGGACTTTAAAGTTAAACCTGATATTTTATTTTCTTCATGTTTCTCTTCTATAAAAAAAAATTTCATTCCATCTGAAAATCGAGTTTATAAGGCCCCATTTGATAACCATTTTGTTTTTAGTTTTGGGCTTTTGAAAGTAAAGCCTACGACAAGTACTTTACCATATAGTTTTTTTTTTGCACTGATATTTATATTTTACCTATGTTTTTAAAAATCAAACCAAAACTTGAAAGCTAAAAAAACAGCATCTAAAGGTTTGTTTTGATTTTTGAAAAAATCAAATAGTTATCAAATGGGGCCTAAATTGTGTCAATAATCTACTTGTTTGTACTAGAAGTTTCAAATTCAAACTAACTCATCATTTCTAGTGTAGTAGGCTAGTGATATACTACATTGCTTTACTTGTTTGAATCCCTGGGTCATTCCCTTTCTATTTTTAATCCAAGATAGGTCTTAGGTTTAAGCAAATATTCATATTTGCTGCTCTCTCTACTCTGCTATGAAGTACTATTTTAAATCAAATGATATAGTTTGAATATGATTGGCAATTATTAATTGGACTCAGGTGCTTACATTTGAATCACTCCTTGATAAGTTAATTTCCATTTTGTACGAGCAGATGGGTCATTGAAAACAGATTGGACACGTTGAAATTTGCTAGACAGAAGCTAGCATACTGTTATTTTTCTGCTGCAGCGACCCTTACCTCTCCTGAACATCATGACGCCCGCTTATCATGGGCAAAGAATGGTGTGCTCACAACCGTGGTTGATGATTTCTTTGATGTTGGAGGATCTGAAGAGGAATTGACAAACCTTATACAATTGGTGCAAAAGTATTTCTTCTTTCCGTTTACTTGTAACACATACATGTATAAACATCTTATGTTTGATGCTCTTTGGTTCGATACCACATTCATTCTTTCCCTGGCACCATTCATTAGAATTAAACTCGCAAAATCTCAATTAATAAACGACAGGTGGGATGCTAATGGTGGAGCGGATTACTGTTCCAAGGAAGTTGAGATTATATTTATGGCACTTCACAGCACAATTTGTGAAATAGGAGAAAGAGCTTTAGTATGGCAAGGACGCAGTGTGATGAGGAATGTTATTGATATTGTAAGACATTTAATTTTCCCAAGTATTATTAAAAAAAACATCTTCGCTTACCATTATGGCAAATTTCCCTACTTGAAAATGATTATGAAGTTGTGCCTGGCCTTGGGACGGGCGTGGTTACCCTAGTTTCAAAAAAAAAAAGAAAATGATTATGAAGTTATTAGATGTTAAGTTTGCCCCATTATACTCAGTCAGATATAATATGAACTATGGTTGACTTGCAGTGGTTGGCTTTGCTAGAGTCTATGAGAAAGGAAGCTGAATGGTTGAAAAATAAGGTAGCGCCATCAATGGACGAATACATGGAAAATGGATATACTTCATTTGCGTTGGGACCTATAGTCCTTCCAACACTCTATTTTGTTGGGCCTAAGCTTTCAGAGGAAGTTATTGGAAACTGTGAATACCAGAAGCTCTTTAAGCTGATGAGCACTTGTGGTCGTCTTCTGAATGATACTCGAACTTTTGATGTAAGTACTAATACCAGTTGGAATTCGATTGGATTGGATTGGATTTATATACCGATAACGATACCGAGTTGTTTTGTTTTGTTTTCTTTATAAATCATTTGTGTATGTGTGTGGCTATGTTGCAGAGAGAATCCAATGAGGGGAAACTGAATGCTGTGTCTCTGTGCATGATTAATGAGGGTGGTGGTAATTTGTCCAAAGAGGAGGCCACTGGAGCGATGAAAGAGGTTGTCGAAAGGATGAGAAGAGAATTGCTGAGATTAGTTTTGCAGGAGAAGAACAGTTCAATTCCAAGGGCTTGCAAGGATTTGTTCTGGAAAATGAGCTGTGTTGTTCATCTATTTTACAGGAAAGATGATGGGTTTACTTCCCATGAATTGATGAACTCTGCAAAGGCCTTATTTGAACATCCCATGGTTCTGGATGAACTTTTGAGAAAATGAAAACTCGAGAAAATAAATCTGGATGAACTTTAGTAGTAGTAATGCAAAATCAATCACCATGTTTTTCTCTGCACAATGTATCATCATCATGTACCGAAACAAATAAAATTTATTTTCAACATCTATCTATCTATGCATTCCAACCAATTATTTTTAAAAAACAGTTGGGAAAAATGGAGTGATTTTTGTGTTCTAGATTTCTACTCTCTATACATCTTTCTCACATGTCTTCAAAAGTGGAGAAACAAATTGATTCCATTGTCAGGTTTAGGTGTAAACGAAGTGGCATCCATCATAACCTGTCCCAAAAGAAAACAAACAAAATCAAAATGAAGTTGCATCTATATTTATTTGTTGGAAGTTAGAGAAACTTACTGGGATCAACAGTGACAAGCATAGCAGTGCCGCCAAACTCACAGGTGCCGCCGCCCACCTTGGTTCTCTGCCAATAACTATTGAAGGCGTAGGAGGCGTGGGCGAGGAGTGTGTTGGGCTGGAAGCAGGGACCGCTTGGGAGAATGGAATTGCAATCCGCGACTGTCCCACAGGCATAGTTCATGGCCTCTTGAATAATAGGGTCTGGCACGGTGGGCTTGGCGACGCACCATAGGGCTATATTGGGTCTAGTGTGGGGAGGGGGTGGCACACTGGGTGGAGGGTAAATCACTGGTGGTTGGAACACGGGTGGGCTCGGTATGAACACCACCGGAGAGGGTGGGCTCGGCACGTAACTTGGAGGAGTGGGCTCGTAATAGTAGGGCGGAGAGGGAGTGAATCCAGCATAGGCAGGGCTAGGAGGTGGGCTCTGAGAGGGGAGCATTGGTGGTAGATAATAGAACGGTGGTGGAGGCGGAGATGAAATGTAGGCAGGAGTATTTGGGGGATAGGAGCAGTACGGTGGCGCGTTGTCCGGAAGGGTGTCGAATGGCGGGAGAGTGAACGGGGAGCTCACGTAAGGTTGGGAATTAGTGGCCCCATCCACATGGCTCACCTTTTGTCCAATCACATCCCAGTATTTGGTCAGCTGTAGTAGTTTCTTGGAGTTGTGCATTGCAGTTGTACAGCCTTAACATACAGGCATGATAATAGCATGAAGGAATACATTAATTTGATTGAGTTATGAGTGTCACAATTATGAGAAATAGAGAAGAGAAGAGAAGAGAACTTACCACAGGGAATGAAGAAATGAGTTGCAAAAGTGGAAAGAAAGAGAAGAAGGCAGAGTCTGGCAAAATCCATGAATGTTTGGAATTGAATTGGGATTTGGGGCTTAGAGTGTTTGAATGAAATGAGGATAGGAAGAAAAAGATGGATTGTTTGGATTGTTTTGTAGTAGTGGAGAGACACTTTGCTTATTCATGTGTACAAGTGAAGAAATGAAGTTGTGTTTTGTTGATTTTATTATTAAGTTTGATAGTTGGAGAAAATGAATTTGCATATATGCTTGCCTTCACCAATGGAGAAAAAAGAGTATCCTTCTGGGTGTGTATGTGTGAGTGTGTTTGCTTGATCTCTACTCCAACCTATTTCTTGCTTTTGCTCTCAGTGTTCTAAGTTAGAAGAAGGCAACAAGGCAGCGTCATGCAAAATGTTCAACGAAGGAAGGAACCATGATTCCCTTCCTCCTTAACCAGGAAGAAGCATATAATAATTAATATGCCAACACCACACCACACCACACCACACCACACCCTTACTTCAACTCTTAAATTTACTGCCTTCATTAAAAAGAATCTTAAGTTCTGTCATTTTGTCCTGTGGATGGTCATTCAAAAATAATAGTTCACCATAATGACATTACGCTATGTCCCTGAGAGGCAGTTGAGTGGTTCAAACTACGGCACTAAGACATGTTTTCTTGAGAGATTCTTAATTTGAAGCCATTTGAAAGCGTTTAAATTAGAATATCCTTTGAAATATTCTCGTACCTAAAATATCTTAGTACCATAGTCTAGGGATAGGTCGGACAAGTTAGTGGTGCTACAGCTACAGATATAGGGGAGCAAAACTTTGATTTCTCGATTGTCACAAAAAAAAAGACAACCGTTTAGTTTTTGAAATTTAAGTATATTTTTACTCAATTTCTTAAAATGTGTTTCATCTTTTTTTTACAGTATATGCTATCTTTTCTCAAGAAAGCACGTAAATGCTAACCAAATTAAAAAAAAAAAAAAAAAAAAAAAGTGTAAGTTACTAATATTGAAATGGAGAGTTATGATTCCATAAAAATGAAATTAGATCGTAAAGGAAGAAACTTGAGAAATTTGTTTGGGAGTGAGGGAAAAAAGTCTGGGATTAAGCCCATTTGGCCAATACAGACATGCAAGCGGCGCCTAAAAGTAGAGAGACATTAGCTCCTAATTGAAGCCCCAAATGATTCTGCATCCTAGGGTTCATGAAATCCGCCGCAAGAAGGTCGACCAGCGCCATGTATATCAATATTCCGGCCGATGCAGCGTTCATACTTCCTTCCACCATCATACTCGTCCGGTTGTTGTCTCTATAAACTCCCGACATTCCAATTCCTATTGCGATTCCCACTGGCGCCGTCACTGAGAAAAAGCTCACCATCACTGCCGCCGATCGCCACCGGAACTGCGCCTGCGAAATGCATCCTCCGAGTCCCATGCCCTCGAAGAATTGATGGAAAGAAAGTGCCACCAACAGTGGCTTGATGCTCGTGGGGCTATTAGAGGCACCCAGAGATATCCCGATTATCACCGAATGAACCACAATTCCCAACTCCAACACCTGAAAAGAAAATCCATCCAAATTTGTAAATACTATATATATACACACATAGTATTAGATAGTGCGGAAATCCATCAGCTGGAAGAGTAGTCCGCCTTTAAGGTGTCTACCCTTTCCTAACCTGCCATTTTGTTTGAGCTTAATGGACTCTATAACCTGTTAAATAGTATGAAACACCTCAAAAGCAATTGGTTGATGAGAGGAGTAATCCACCTTTCTTATGTATTATTATAAAGTCTTCATTTTTTTTTGATGTCTTACCCCTTTTGAGTTCTTTAATTTTGAATTGGATTTCAATTTCATTTTTATTTGACCGAATACTCATTTGAGTTTAATGATCTCTAATAAGAGATAGTGTAGATATCTATCTCAAAATTAATTGATGATGAGCTGGGCAATCCGTCTTTCTTATGCTATGAGCTATCTCCTCTTTCTGATGTAATGTTATCTAAAATATATGTAAATAATGGTTGGTTGGTACCTGAGATATAATCCGATATCGAATCAACTGAGACATGCTCAATTCCCCGGCGGGTGCAGCAGCAGAGCCGTGAGCGTGGCCATGTGTGGCGTGCGTGTGGACATGCACGTGACCGGCATGCTCCTCGCCCCTTTCTTGGTCAGCCATAACTACCTGCGCCAGCTTGGTTTTACTGAAGTGGCGTCTCTGGTAAAAGCTGGTTGCAAAAGTGTCTACCATCAAGGTGCCAATGGAGGAGGCCATTGCAATGAAGCCAGCAAATGGGAAATTGCCCCAAGGATTCTGCCCGATGCAGGGAGAGGTCAGGTCTTGGAAAGCATCGGGCAGTATGTGAATGAACCCCGTGCCTAAGATCACCCCTGCAGCAAAAGCTTTGATCATGAAAAATATGTCATTTTCAGGCCTTAGACATGGAATTCTCTTGCCTAGCAAAGGAAGACTCACACCCACAGCTCCCGCCACGAGCACCGAAACGATCGAGCCTACTTTGTACTTAATGGCCTCCTTTGCATTGTGCTCGGTGGCGGTGGCAGCGGCAGATTCGCAAGTGCATGACACCTGCAGCTCCCGCCCAGCTTGGACTTGAGCTGCAGCTGGGAGGATCAAGATCAGAACAGAGAAGAACTTGAACATACTAAAGGGAAAGTAATCAAAAGTTTTACACAACACACTAATATGTAATAAAACTTTGGTGTGAGAGATTTTGGGAGGAGGAAAAGAGGAATTAATAGTGGAGGAGGGTGAGGAGAGAGAGGGTTTGGGTAGTGGGTTTTAAGGGATGGATGGAGTTTTTTCTACACATAATATACAATGGAAAAACAATGCACTGGGTGGCTATAATCACTTGACTTGAGATGTGCATCCATTCCACCAATATGTGGCAATTACGAAGTTACACATATGAACATATTTTATAATTTAGCATTTCAATCAAAGGTCAAGACTTCTATGAACGCCAAATACTTAAGAATCATATCGGTATGTATATATATTTATTTATTTATTATTGAGATATCCTTTGAACGGTTTGATGTCCCATGATTACCTAGTCCAGGGTTTCACAACTTGGTGAGCCAGCGAGAATTTTGGGCTAATTAAGTTCTATATTAATCGACATTATGTATTCTTGTATCTCCTAAATTTAATAAAATCGTTCTTTTCTCTATTCATGGATGTAGCTAACACATCGTTAGTGAGCCATGTAAATTTTGTGAGTTCTTTTCTCATGTTCTTTACCGTTTCCTTTTGATTGTTGTTCCATTTTCATAACATATATATCTATGATGCTCTAATTGGAGTGGGTTTTTAGATGCTCTTTAAAATAATAATTTATTTATTATTATTATTATTTTTTATGAATGTCTCGTGTGCATCTCGATTATTCTGCTGAGAGATACTATCAAACCCTACAATATTGAGATGTGAGAAATTAATTCATGACAATCATAGAACTGTACTCATAATTGTTTTGGTTTCTTAATGTGATTACAATGACGTTCTCTTAAAAATAGAAATAATTCTTCACAAAGTTTTTATTTTTGATTCAAGAACAATGAATTGGGGGTGGGGGGATATAATTCAACAAAAAAGATATTAATTGTTGGTAGAACATAATATGCTCTGTTTCTTTTCATAGTATTTAGGCATAAATAAAGCTTCAGCCTACGCAACTTGCTGCGGTTCTCAGCAAAAGTGGCTCATTCCCTTACATAATGAAAATAATAAGAAGCATCATTTAGCAGTAAAAGGAAAACAGCAATAAACAAAAGTGCTACACTGCTTAGAATCCTCTAAAAGCATTTTTATTATTTTAATTAGAAGAATAGGAGAACTTAAAAAGGGTAATTAAGAAAGTAATATGTCGACATACATGAGCCTAAGTTAGTGCAAATTTGCTTATGTTGCCCCAATTGAGCTTGCTTAACCAAACTTAATTCCATAAAATGTCGATATTATGTCATTACTTTCACTTTCATAATTATATAAAAATTCTCACTTTTTTGCTCTCCACTCGATGAGAAACAACTTTTATTGCTTAAAATTCCACCCACCCCCTTTTTTCGCCACCTAAATCCACTTCTGCCTTTACAGTTAAAGGCTCAATTTTAACAACCAAACCAAAAGTTAAAATAACAAGTATATATGATTGAATTTGATTACTATTTGTAATGACTTCTCTCCCAACGTGAAGGTAATGTTGGTTGGTAATTATAGTTAGGTTTATCACGGAGTATTGACCTTCTTTTCTCTTTAGGGCGTGCTAAAGATTCAAAAGGTTGTTTCGTCTTGGCATATACAAAAGAACCGATAACCCGAACTATCCAGTTGGATTAAAATTCTATTTGGGTTGCCAATTTTTGACTCGTTCAACCTAACCTAAGCTAAATTAGCATACATATAAATAGGTTCTAAATATATTGCAAATAACATGTTTAATAAAATATGTAATCTAGGTTCAAGGATAATATCATCCATATTTTATTCATTTGTTTATATATTTACAGGACTGAATAAAGTTGTTTTATTGATCAACCAAAACTTTGGGTTGGTCCTAAAAATCTTCCTAACTCAACCTGGACCACGAATACTCATAATTCTGTCAAATCTGTAAATGTCAGGTTTTAGAATTTTATTTTTCACTCAAATCTTGCTAAGAAAATTTAGATTTTGTAAGAAGTTATTTCTTCATTGGCATAAGACCTTGGGAATGAAACAAAAAACAAAAACAAAAATATGAGAGCTTATATCCAAGGTAGACAATATAAGATTTGACTATAATCCTCTGATATTGTGACACAAACCATCATCCCTCAGTTCACTACTCAAAGTGATAAGAACACCACATTGATTTTATTAATTCAGTAACCAAGGAGTATGAGCTCTTACTCCCCCTCAACTCACTACTCAATACAGTATTGAGTCAAAACAAAACTACCTAAAGTTCTATTTTGTTACACTCAAAATATTTCATACCAATGGAGATGATTTAATAGAGCTCAACGTATGATTAAAAGTGTATTTTCTGCGGGGGGTATTTTCTATATTTCTTATGATTTATCTTTGACTTACAACAGTTGTATTTAATAAATTTGATATGTTTCTCTAATTTGAGGCATCATCTCTTCAAATTATAGTTATCAGTACAAAAAGGAAATTACTGCCCTGGTTGATTGAAACACCTATCTATTTTCTAGACATAATGCCTTTTCATTTGATCCACTTCCTTTCATCTAAAGTTCGTTCTAACATTATGTTGAAAATGATGTTGATCTGTCAATTTTCCTGGAGGAGAAAACAAACATAAAAGAAAGATGATTACCGACTACGGCTGATATATCATTCTCATTAATCTCATTTTTCTGGATTCGTATATGTTAGTTAAACAAATCTGCCAATGACCCTTCACAGCTCTTGGTTTACTAAATTAAAAGTTGGACTTTTCGAAGAGGCCAATCTCTCAATTCCATGCAACTGCATTTGGCATGGTAGATTTCATTTGATGGGGTGTGTATGTATGGTTTCTAACCATAAACTTTTGATTTATTAAGTCGTGTGCAGCACTAGTACAACTAAGTTCTATTACAATTTAGTTGCATGAAATTGAGAGATTGGAATGAAACCAAAAACAACATTTGGAGAGGTGAAGATTGAATTGAAATGAACTGGGGTTGATTTTTTTTTTAATTTATTATTATTATTATTTTTTAATATCGGTGATTGTCCGGGTCAATTTGCGCACCTCGACCAATGTTACGGTATACAACACTTGTTTCCGCCTGACCCTACAATATATAGATGTTAAGGAAATTCGTAGGAAATTAATTTCTAGATAGGTGACCACCATAAATTGAACCCATCACCTTAAATACAAAAAAATGTAAAAAGAATGGACAACTCAAACAACTAGGATTATCCAATCCAAATTGTAAAAAATGGGTGGAGTGATAATTATTTAGTTTGGATTAGATTAAATTTTCTTTTTAATTTTCATTAAGTTGAATTAATTTTAAGGTTGGTCAATTTTCAGCTTGTTTAACTTAATTCAACCCAACTAAGAAAGTGTAAATGTATATTATTATCTATCTTTTATTTATAAATTTATGGGATAGGAATAGACTGTATTATAAATAAAATAGGAGACTTAACCCAGCAAAAAAATTATAGATTGTTTTATTTATAAATTATAGATTGTTTTATAAATAAAATCGGAGACTTAACCCAACAAAAAAATTATAGAATTGGGTTACTTTAGATTAGTCTTAAAAATTTTCATAATCAATCCGAATAATGGAGACAACCGCATCACTAGCTTAACCACATAAATATATATCTATAAATTAAGACGTCATGAATTTGAATCTCCTACTTAACCTTAAAAAAATATATATATATATCGAATGAGTCAGTGGTACAATAGTTTTATTGTTTGATTGTAAACCAGTTCATGAGAATCGGTATTTGTCCCCCTCCTCCAATATATACTAAAATAAAAAATAAAAAAAAATGGAGACAGCCATTTTCATAGACATCAACATTAGTCTTAATTTATGATACTAGCAGTACATTACAACCCACCTAAAAACGGTTGGAAAAAAAATGTGCTTTTTTAATTAAAAAGAAAAAGTGGAAAAATTACATAAGCAGAAACGAACTCACTGCAGTGTGTTCTTAGAGAGAGAGAGAGAGAGGGAGGAATAGAGGTTCCAGAAACAACCCTAGAATTCTCTCTCGACGTTCTCCGGAGTCGGAGAAGCCATTTCCACGATCTCCAAAATGGTTAGTGTTTTCTCCTCTTCGGCTATTGTTGAAATTTCAATTATTACAAATGTTTTCACTCTGCAAGGTTATTGTTCTTTCATTTTCTCTTCTATTTTTTGTCCCGAGGTTAGGATTAATGTTAACTACATTGTTTTCTCTATCCTTTTAGTTAACCGAGGATCCAATCTTCATAAGAAAGCAGCTTAAAACTTTAAGTAAACCAACAACAATTAAAACCTGATTATAAAATCAGAAAGTAATTCATCTAAGGGAGCAATCGATCAAAAGTCTGGAAAGATTATTAATGACACTGGTTCACAAGCGAAACTACCAACCGAGACGCCTCTCACAACGAACTGTAATCTCAAGAAAGGGCCAGGTGTTGGTTATTGGGGTTGAATTGTGATAAGGATAAGATGAACAGATGGGCAGCTCAGGTGTATTTTTCCATCTTAGTACTTGGGTCTTTCACTTTTTGTGATCTAGTGGCGAGTAAGATTTGTAAGATGCTTTCCTCTTGGAAGTTGGAAGAAACGTGTTTTTTTTCTTTTCTAAGGAGGGACGACCCACACACTGTGAAGAAGACAGCTCATTGATGAATCGGCGTAGCCTAAGTTTGTTAGGATATGGCTATTGGTTAATTGGTATTTAATCATGTAGAAAGGCATTGTAGAGAAGTACATTTTTTTCTAGTCATGTTTCTAATTTGGTGTGGGACGAGAAAGATACTCTTTTTTTATGAAAAGAGATGGGTGGGGGATAGCCCCAATTGTTTGGTGTTTCTTCATCTTTTTCATTTATCTGTTATGAAGCATTGTTATGTAGCCTGTAGGTAGATGTCCTGACTCAGCCAGGACAGTATCCTTCTCTTTTGTTGGGTTTCTAGCGTCCTTTGTCCAATAGAGCGACGCTAGAGGTAGATGCCCTCATGAGAGATCTTTTTTGCTTACTTTCTAACCCAAGTGAGGGTTTTTGTGACATTCTTTCTTACTTTCTCTAGTTAATTTCTCTTCCTCTTTGTTGGAAGATTCAATTTATGCCTTATTATGGAAGGTTAAATTCTGAAGAAGGTTAAGTTTTCTACTTAGGTTCTTCATTCTGAAGAAGGTTAAGTTTTCTACCTAATAGGTTCTTCATTGAAATATTAGGACTTTAGATAGGGTTTTAGGTCACGTCCTTAGTGGGATTGACGTGTTGCATCTTATGCAGGAGGGCGACAATGGATCTTGACCACCTTTTTTTGGTGTATGGTGGCTGATGAGGCGTGGAACCAGTTTTTTGAGGAATTCGACATTGTTCAAGGTAGATCAAGAGATTGTAAAGGGATGACCTGATGAACTTTAAGAAAAGAGAAAAAGTTCTACCAAGGTTTCCTTATAAACTGACGTTGCAAACCCCTCATACCTAGTGAGAGATGATGAAAAACTACCAAATCACCAATGCCTCTGACTCTGAGTGTAACTTAAACAAAAAAGTTTGGTCTTCCAGTTAAAGAAAGGCCTGAGAACAAGGTGAACTAAAACATTCTTGATGTCCTGCAAATTGACTGGCAAAAAGTAACAACCAAAAAATGAAATCCAAACTTTAGTAATAATTTAAGCCTGCATATCAGCCTCATGGGAAGACTCTGCTCATTTGGAGTCTCCCAAAAAAAGCATCCTCATGGGATGACTCAACAATTAAAGTAGGTGGTTGGAGAAGGAAGAAAAACCAACTGTTTATAATAACAACCTCCCTCAAGGCCTCTTCAAGAACTTTTGAAGTGATTAGGAGCCTCCTCCGCGTCCAATATTGGTTGAAAGACCACGACTGAATCAACATGACTCTTGTACTCCCCTTCCAACATATGGCGAAGAGCCACTTTGAACCTCAAGGCCTCTTTTTTAGAGACATTCAAAGTGGCCAGGAGACTCATGCACACTAATTTCCATTTACCATGAGGAGGAATTGAACCCTTCTGAAAATTCAAACCAACAATTAAGGGAGCCAACTCTTCTGGCAGAGTGAGCATCTAGTAAAATAGAGGAAGGTGCGGTGAAGGCTGAACTGATGAAGTTTCTTCCCAAAAAACAAGATTCGTGGCTTCAGGATCATAAACAGGGGGAGGATCTTCCTAAAACCAAACTTATGAACCCTTGAGATATATCAAGGTTGCTCACACTTACCACAAAATCTACTTTAGACAATGCAGAACAAGGAGCAAGACCCACCATCTGTGCACCAAACTTTTGATGAATTCTTGTTTCTTTGGTTGCTTAAATTTGTAGATTGAGATTTTATCTTCTGACATAATTTGACTGGAATTACCATCTTTTATCCTATATTTAAGTGAATGCTAGATTAACCTTATTAATTACATGCTTAGTCGTTTGCATGGACTTTTATGAGTACACCAATTCACACCAGGCATGTCAACATCTTTCTATCATATGATTTTTCCATAATTTGTTATCATCAGCATAAATTAAGCAGAGGACACCGAGATAAACTCCAGCAGTTTATGGCTATAACTGGTACAAGGTACGATAATGAACTCTTTTTAACTTTCCTTCAAGTTTATAACTAAAATTGGTGGCATCAAGATCGCCTCTTTTCTAATGGAAGACTAACCCTATTTACAGAAAGAGAATAAACTAAGAATTCAGCCACGTCTCATAACATTGTCTGATATGGACTTATTATGCAAAATATTGGAACTGTTGATGTAGATCTGGATTATTGTATAAAATATTTATCTTCATCCTTTGCATAATAATTATAATTCACTTTGAATGAGATTTGTATCTCTTTGTTTCTAGGGATTTGAATTTTCTCTCATGTTTTTGGCCACCAAACATCATAGGGCTTAGTGGATACCCCTCAGTTCAAACATTGTTAACACTTTTCTTTTGATATCTATGAGACCAGCTTGCATGCACCGATGTCACGGGACATACCGCCTGACCTACAATATTTGGATGTCAAGGAAACCCGTAGGAAATTAATTCCTAGGTAGGTGGCTACGATGAACCCATCACCTTCTAGTCCCCTTAACTCTCTTGACCATTAGGCCACTCCATGATGGTTGTGTTAACACTTAACATTATTAGTGGGAGGGATTGGCCGTCATAGTTAATAAAGATATATATGCAAGATCTTGGAAACCAGAAAAAAAGTTTGTTTAATAAGTCACCTGTCTTTGGAAGTGCCTCCCTAAATATTAGTGGAAGTGGGTCATGAACATTATGTAAGGAGTAGGGCATTTGATACCCAGTCATTTGAAGGAAAATCTAATGTTTGAATCCATTAAGATATTATAATGTAATGACATAGATTCTTGAAACCTTATGTTGTCATCTTTCTTTTGTTCTTTAAATGGTCTCCTTGTCTATCTTCTACAAAATAATTATTTTTTGTTGATCCTATAGAAAAAAAAATAATGAGCTATGATAAATAGTAGTAAGTAAAACTACTGAAAATGCCTTTTCTGCTTGTGAACTAGTGTTGTAGTTTCCTTTCATATTATGGTATGGAAGCATGAATACTGAAATTGGGTTTGTATCATATTTTCATTGGTTTGGATATTTTATTGATCATGCAGTGAAAAAGTTGCTCATCAGGCCCTGAAGGCTAGTGATTGGCATCTTGAAGGAGCTATTGATGTATTTTACAGCCAACCCCAAATTAAAGCATTCACTGACTCCAGACATTTGGAAGAGCTTTATAATAGATATAAAGGCAAGCTTTATATTCTATTATCGTTAAACTTATAAATAGTAGTGAAACCATGCTGACAAAGTTTATGATTTTTTATGAGCATGAGACTAACAAAGTGTCTTAACTAACATGATTGCCAGATCCATATGTCGATATGATATTAGCTGATGGTATCTCACTGCTCTGCAATGACCTTCAGGTAGGTGATTTATGTGTCCAACTATGTTTTATGTGCTTGATGAGTTGATGTGAATGCTATAAATATTACTATTTAATTATTAAATATGCAGTTCTATGTGTTTCTACCTATTGAATTGATGCGACATACATTTTTTTGCAGGTGGATCATCAAGATATAGTTATGGTATATGCCTTTTAAAAATATTTGTTGCTAAACAAAGCCTTCATGCGTAGTTATACTTAAATGCTATCTATCTCATTCTAGAGTGATCTAGAATCTAAAATCTAGACATGCAACATGCATGCTTTCCTTTACTAATCAAAAGTCATGTTGGTTCCCTCTAGTGGGGGAGGGGGCTAAATTAAGGACAGTTATCTGAGAAGTTTTCTCTTGCCAAACTTCATCTTGGGGAAAGATATCTGAGATGGGCTAGCAATATTCTCATTCTCCCCCTTATAATTTAGCCTTTTATTTTATTTATTTTTATTAATACGTTGTTGCAATTGCCTACAGTTGGTTGTTTCCTGGCATATGAAGGCGAACACAATGTGTGAGTTTTCCAAACAGGAGTTTATAGGTGGATTACAAGCATTAGGGTAACTAATTGTATTTTTTCGGACAAGAATAATAATGTACATGGGATCAAGATTATTCTTGTCATAATATCAATTCTCATTTTATGATGGCAGGATAGATTCTCTGGAGAGGTTCCGAGAAAGGATACCGTATATGCGCTCTGAGTTGAAAGACGAACGTATGTATTCTTTTGGAGCTTATATGATGTTGTAACTTATTGCTTATATTATCCCTTACTTGTAAATAATTGGAAACAAAACTTCAGTGTGATTTTTTCTCGCTGTTTTATTATGCTGATTTCATGACTGTCCAGAAAAGTTTCGTGATATTTACAACTTCGCATTTGGTTGGGCAAAAGAAAAGGTACTCGTGCTCCCTGGAGGATCTATTTACAGCTGTTTTTCTGTCGTCAGTGGCATAGTGTCTGCCTAATGCATGGACTACTAAAGTGGATATATGTGTTTTAGGGGCAAAAATCTTTAGCATTGGACACTGCAATTGGAATGTGGCAGTTACTATTTGCTGAAAAGCAGTGGCCCCTGGTTGACCACTGGTGTCAGTTCTTGCAGGTAATGCTGTTAAAACTTAATTTGTGGTGCAAAGCTTCGTACTATTTCATAATTGTCGGTAGTTTTTGTCCCTAAGGAGTAGCGCGGTGGTTGAAGGCTTAAACTTTGAAGGTATGTTTCCCTCAAGGTCTCAATTTCGAAACTCACCTGTAATATTAATTTGTAGACACTTCCCGTGTCTTTATTCCTTCGATATCTCCTGGTGCCTGGCTTAGGGACGGGCGTGGTTATGCCGGGTCTAGTGGAGCGAAGCTTCGATTTCCCGATTTCCAAGAAAAAAAAAATGCCAGTAATTTTCTCGAACATTTTTATAGATTGTGTAATCGGGGGATTTTTTCCTTTACAAAAGTTGGCCACTTGTATGCTTGTTTGCTTTCTGCTGAGGAATGTGGGAAAGTTACATGTTGCCGCAGAGATGGAAAGTCTAGCCTTTTCCACTCGATCAATAAAAAAAAAGCCTTCAGAACTTGGATTGTCTGTTATTCTTAATCATTTATTTGACCTATTTATATTTTAATCTTTCTTGATTCAGGCTCGGCATAATAAAGCTATTTCAAGGGACACATGGTCTCAACTTCTGGAGTTTGCAAGGGTAAGAATGAATCCACCACAGCCATCGTGTTGGTGCCGATGTCTTGCATGCTTGTTGATGCCATGCCATTTATTGTGCCTAATTTCTTTCTTACGCGTTTCGATATGTAGACTGTGGAGCCTGCACTATCAAATTACGATGCCGAAGGCGCTTGGCCATACCTCATCGATGAGTTTGTTGAATACCTGAACGAAATTGGCATAATCTGCAGTGGTCAGTCGAATGATTCGAGTCAAATAAGATGATTTGTTACTGCATTGGTTTGGGATTATTCTCATTCATCTGTGTGATTTGAATAACCTCTGGGGAAATAAGATACAAGAGGGGGAAAGTGAATGTCATTTTATTTGTTGTTGGATTTGGTGTATAACATCTTCAATATTATTATTGAGTGGGCAAGTGGATTTTACTATGAACACTCGCTCTCCCTCTTGCCTTTTATTTCTGCCTAAACTATTGCTTGTGATACAACAATTCTTTCTTCAATCCAGAACTTGTCCCTAAATTACGTAGTGAAGTTGGGAATGTTTTTTCAAGGAATAAAATATTTCTTTTAATGATTCCAAAAAAAAAAAAAAAAAACTCCACATTGTCTTCGGCCTTTTAACATTCCCATACAATACCTAATTAAATTCCAAATAAGTATAGTTTCATATAAATGATATTGAATCTTACACGCGAATAAACAAAGTTTTGTTTTATTTTTTATTTTTTTATATATCCATAATTGTTTAGGGTAGTTTGTGTACATTTCGAACGAAATATATTTTCTAATCTTATAGCATTTAGATGTCAAAAAATTTATAGAAAATTAATTCTTAAATAAAAGTCACCATAACTTGAATCCATTACCTCTTAATTTTTAAAAGATCTCTTGAATATTAGGTCACTTGATGGTCAAGAAGCTCAAAATTTTCATTTAGCTCTCATTTTTGTATTGCCTCCTTATGACCAACATTATGAAAGTACATTAATGCCACTAAGTTAAGTATTTTGGTGGGTCTATTGCTATATTTTGTCATTTTCTAATGACTTTGTCTGATCTGTTTTACCTTTTTCTTTTCTTTCTTGAATCAGCCTCAACATAATAAAGCTATTTTATCATTATTTTTTATTATTTTTTCTTGAAATCAAAATTCATTCATTAATAATATGAATAATTTAGAAACATACAAACTATCTCCCAACGATTTAGGAGCAAATAATATAAAAAAAATTCGCTAATTAAAAAGTTTTCAGTACACAATTCGAACCAAAATCGTCTGCTAGAAAAAGAATTAAAATTTAGGAAAATTTCAGAAGGATCAATATAAAAAATCAACTAAAAAACTTCAATGGTTAAGTTTTGATGAACTATGAGAGTTAAACCCATGTAACCACCAAAAGAAAAAAAAGAGAGTTCTAGGACCGTAGAGGAGAGGAAGACACATTCAAAGGTATATATCATTCAACTCTATAGCAGAAATTTTTTTATCAATTAACTCTTCTTCATAGAAGATATGACGAAAACCAACCTTGATTCAAAAACTTGCATATGTCGAACACCAAACTTACCTTAATTAAATGACTCTAAAATGGGGATTAGAAGTGTAGCCACTTCCATGAGACAGCAGATTGCCCTAAGTTTGCTAGGGGTTAGAATTATTACTAGTATTAAATAAAACACATCTTGGGGTATTACTTTTAAGAACTTTCAATGCTTCCTTCCTTTCTTTTTCTGTTCAAAAAAAAAAACAAAAATTTGTTTCCTTTCTTCTTCTTCTTCTCTCTTCTTTTTTGTTTTTTTTATTTTTTTATTTTTTAATATCGAATCTGACGTCATTTTCTTTGTTTTTTAGGAGACAACTATGCTTTGGCTATCATATGACAAAATAATCATACCCATCATAGGCAAAATTTATCATTATTTTGTCCTACTTTTTAGGCAAGTTTTAAAAAGTCTCATGGTAAGAATATAAAGTGTGTTTATATTTTTTTTCCTTGGTTGGTAGCACCATTCATAGAATGTTGATGTAGTACATTATTAGATAACATTTAATTGAGGTGAATTAATTTAGTAACTAGCATATATGCTGCATGAAGAATCAGATTATTTGACAAACGCATCCAAAATCAAAGATGGGTTCAATGTCGAATAATGTAAACATTATTTGACAATTGTAGGAGCTACTGTGCAAGCTACTTGCATCTATTTGAATAAATATGCCTTCAGTTAATTATTCTCCACATCTGGATAAAAGGAATGCAAATGAAGTTGACCTACATTTTTAGTTATATATGCATTATGTTGAGATATACTTGCATGTGCTTCATTGATACCCTTATTATAAATGTGCATATGGTCAATTTAAACTCTGATGAATTGGAAGAAAAATGCAAATCAGCATTCCTCCTACGAGGATGCCAAGTTGAGAAACAAAACTTACTTTCAAAATATATTGCTTTTTTTTTTTTTTTTTTTTTGAAATTAAGAGATTGGAGCTTCACTCCACTATATCCAAGATAATCACGCCCATTCCTAGGCTAGGCTTCCAGAAATATTGAAGGAATGAAGACACGGTGTTACTGCACTTTTTGATAACGTGATGCATTTTATTGCAACAATCAGAAATGTTGTCATCACTACTTCCATACCTAAATGCTATGTTGGTTCAAGATGAACAGAACATCAAGAAAAGAAAAGGAGAGAGATCAAAAGACTCGACATTTGGTGATCTTCCACAAAATTCTTAAATAAACATGGAATAGCCTTCACTTGTTGGCTGCCACCAGCGCCATATGCTCTATGAGGTCCAGCACGCGGTTGCTGTTGAGGCCAGTGTTATAAACAGTCATATACCAAATTAAAACGAGAACATGATCAAATTTCAAGCACTCATTTCTAATAACTGCAGGAGATGGTACCTGTATCCCCACTCGTTGTCATACCACGAGACGAGCTTCATGAAGGAGTCACTAAGACCTATTCCGGCCTTCGCATCGAATATGCTAGACCTGGAGTAAGTTAAAATCCAAATAACTATTCACTATCCAAAGCCTGCTAAAATGAAGACTGAGATAGGGACCTTTTACAGAGCAATCTGACGTTAAATATCACAATTTTTTTTGTCTGAGAGAAGAATATAATACCTAGAATCACCAACAAAATCATTCGAGACAACGTCCTCATCCGTGTAACCAAGGATGCCCTTGAGTGGGCCTTCTGAGGCATACCTTTAGTTCGTAGTCAGGTCGACCAACAGATTAATGAAAACAATAACTTATGTGTGGATCAATTCATGAAAAACACAAAATAATGTGCGCATGAACACAATGATAATTTATTTACTTGATTGCAGCTTTTACATCTTCATAAGAAGCACTCTTCTTTAGTCTACAAGTCAAGTCCACAACAGAAACATTAGGTGTTGGAACACGAAATGCCATGCCTGTAAGTTTTCCGTTAAGCTCAGGAAGAACTTTTCCAACAGCCTGCAGTTCAAGGATCATATTGACAAGATTTGTAAAAAATGAGAAATACTAAAAGCTGTTGAATTTACTTTACAACTCAATCGTCACAAGTCTCTTATTTCGACCACTAACCTTTGCAGCACCCGTCGAGCTTGGGATAATATTTTGTGCGGCTCCACGGCCGCCACGCCAATCCTTCATTGAGGGGCCATCAACAGTCTTTTGAGTAGCTGGAGAAAGAAAAGGAAATCATCATTCATGACTGTTTCTTTCTTATAGCCTTTTATTTTTTGGGGTGAACTGGAAGAGACAGACCTGTAGTTGCATGCACGGTAGTCATCAAACCTTCTGCTATACCAAAAACCTCATGAACCACCTGCATGTCCAATTTCCATACCGCTCAAATTCCTTGGATTTTAATTGATTTTATGTCATAAAATCCCTAAGCATCTGGGATTTACAACACACCTTTGCAAGAGGAGCAAGACAATTCGTTGTACAACTTGCATTTGAAACAATATCCATGTTTGGCTTATATGTCTTCTCATTAACTCCAACAACAAACATAGGTGCATCAGCTGATGGAGCTGATATGACAACTTTCCTTGCTCCACCCTACAAAAGGTATAAAAATATTAGAGGCATTCAGCATCAATATTAGATGGGTATAATAAATGGGGCATAAACATATCAAGCTCAATTCCCATGTCTATAGACCTTCAAATGTGCTGATGCCTTATCTGTTGTCGTGAAAACCCCAGAGGATTCAACAACATACTCGACCCCAAACTCACCCCAAGGAATTTCTGCCGGATCCCTATAGAAATAACCATAAGATTTATGACAGGTTATTAGAAGCCATTAAAAAAATTCTCCAGATGTTATTTCTGTCTTAAATGTTGCTCTAGTTTTGACAGGAGTACCTTTTACTCAAAACTTTAATTTGTTTCCCATTGATTTCCAAAGTTGAATCATCCACAATGGTAATCGCGCCATTGAAATTACCATGTGTAGAATCAAACTTGAGCATGTATGCCTGCATAAAATGAGGAGTATATAAAAACCATTTCTTCGCATCTAAAAGCTTGATTCACTAAGCTAAGCAATTCTAGAAAGTTGAAACAAAAATAATTGCAACTCAACTACCCATGCTACGTAGCTCAAATGCCATGATGTATGACCTAATAATCAAGAAGTTAATGTTTCCTATCAAAAAATAATAATAATAATAATCAAGAAGTTAAGAGTACAAATCCTCACGCCAAATGTTGTTGAATTAAAAAAAAAAGAGGCTTTGAGCATCAATAGCCAATTCACCACATTTAATTATAATGTTGAATCATGATAAATTCATAAATCATCAATGAACCCAAAAGATTAAATAAATAGGTTGGGTAAATTTAATTATATCAATCAAAGTATATAACTCAAAAAGTGCCAATACTATTTTTTTGAAACAAGGGTAACCACGTCCATCCCTAGGCCAGGCACCGGAGACATCGAAAGAGTTATTTCACAAGTGAGTCTCAAACCCAGAACCTTGAGGGGAGCATACCCTCAAAGCCCAAGTTTTCAACCACTACGCCACCCCTTGGAAACAAAAAAAAAAAGTACCGATACTATTAACGAAGGAACTATAGTGATATAATTTTTAGAACTCATAGAAACAGTTGTACAACCTATAGAACATATCTCGTTCAAGTAAGGTTGTAGCATAGTGATACAATTAATCGTGATTATCAATCTTTAGGGAGGGATAAAAGCATATCAACAACTAAAAGAACAATACTTGATGGCAAAAAGGACATATATATGTAAATATATATTACAAAATTGTAATGCTGAAGAGGAAGAGTTAAAAATCAAAAGAAAAAGAAAAAGAAAACAACGAGAAAGGAAATTGGATTGCCACTACCATGTACTTTGCATCAACAAAAGGGTCATTAACTGCAACTACATCAATATCATCCCTCGAGGTTGCAATTCGCAAGACCAACCTTCCAATGCGTCCAAACCCTGCATGAGTAAGATTGGGTTCACGTTTTTATTTGAGGAGAGGACGTTACTTTATAATAAAATAAATAGAAATGTCAAGGTCTACACGATATGAGAAGCTATGTTGAATGTTAGATTGAAATCAACCACGATTACCGAAAGGGATGTGGTGTGTTGGTTTATTGTTTGGTGATAATCTTTCAACACCACGGTCACGAGTTTAATCTTGAAAAATCAATATTTGACTCTCATTTATTTGAGAGCAGTGGTATCTTCTATGTAGAGTTTGTGGTCTCCTTATCCCAATTTGTACTAAAAATAAATAAATTCAATCACGATTGATCTTCTTGTTTCGCCAACACTAATGTACAACTACAAGTACAATCTTCTTTTCTCCTCTTTTTTTTTCAAAAATTATTTCAAGTTAAAAAGTTCATCGTGGTACGAGGCCTCAAAAGTAGTGCAGTAAAATTAAGTAAAAAATCACACCATTCACCTTCATGCAATGAAATTAATGATTTGTTCACGGATGAAAAGTGTGCCATAACTTTCCCTCACGAGTCACTATGCAGTATGCACGCACAACAACTGTAGTAAGAGTATAATTCAATCATGTAAACAGTGATCTGGCTGGATATTACCAAAACACCAGTTTCAAGTGTGGCCAGGGGTTGCATGAAAATGACCAATGATTTCCAACACGCTAATAAGATTTTTTTTTTTTAGAAATCGGAAAATCGGAGTTTCGCTCCACTATACCTCGGTAACCACACCACAGCCGTCACCGAGAGACATCGAAGAAATGGAGACACAAAAGGTATCTATAAATTAATGTCAAAGGTAAGTCTCGAACCTGGAACTTTGAGGAAACAAACCTTCAAAGCCTAAGTATTGGGCCACCGTGCCACCCTAAGCACTAGAAAAAAGGTCTTTAGAATATGGAAGATCAGAAAAGGCAGCTGTAGTTAGAAATGTAAGTTTTTAGACATTTGAAAAGTCCAACAACTATTTTGATAAAGTTTGACATGCATGCAGGCCGTCTGTTATTAAATCAATTCTGATTTTTCTTTTCTTCCTATAAATTGAACAAGAAAATTGTGTCCAGTTCAGTGTGTTCGAAGTGAAACAGTAACTGTGTCAGCTGAAACGCACGGTGCAGAAAATAAAATGATATGCAATTGAAAAGAAGTAAAGAAGAAATTAAGCAAAAAAGTAAAAATATATTTGAATTGTAAGAAGAGCAATAATAAAATTAATAAGGCAAGTGATGATACCATTGATTCCAACCTTGGTCTTTCCACCGCTCGCCCTTGATTCTAGAGAAGAATTAATTTTGTAGTTTAGCAATAATGAATTTAGAAGGAATAAGAAAAAAGTAAACTTGAAATTAGAGAATAATACTGAACTGTGAACAGTGGGGGGTATTTCAGTAGCCGTAGCTTTAATAGGCTGAATATAATGGGATCTACGACACTGCAAGGAAGATGATACAGCAACTGTTGAAAGATGAGCACCGAAAATGGCAGATTGAAACTTGGAAGAATTCAAATGTACGGACGAATCCTATACAGAAAGCAAATTCGTGATCAGCTAATGAATGAATACAAATGTATTGATAGTTGAAACTTGAAAGCAATGATTAAAAATGAATATAAAAAAGAACCGTAGAGTGATGGGGAGAAGAAAAAGGGATGGACGGTGGAGATCTGAAGAGGGAAGTTGCCGCCATTGAAACAACAGAAAGCTTTTCGAAGTCGGAAAAAGCTAAGCAAAGCCAAGCAAGCAAGAAGAAGAAGAAGAAGCGGAACTTCTTATGAAATGAATAAAAATGGCTTTCCATATTTTATTTGAGTTTTATATTAAGGAGGAGGAATCCGGTCCCACGCTAGGTATCTCCAAGATTTGGTCCCAGAAAAATAAAAAAACAAAAACAAAAACAAAAACAAAATGGCCATGTGGGCCTTTGTTTGTGGTGGGACATAAAGAATATCAAATGGGCCATGTTGTTGGGCCTTGTTTCCACTATTTGGACTGGCCCATTTAATTGCTTAAGCAAAGTTCTGAACCGTCTCTTTCAGATTGCACATGATACAATTTTCCTGAATATGGGCAATAACAATAGCGTAGCGTACATTTCGAAACTGAACGTATACGTCAGCATGTAATATGATATGATATGATGTCACTCTCGATTAGTAAATTAATCACACCATTGTTTATGTTTATTATGATGGTGGCACAAAATGATTTAACAACCATAAAACTACAAACACAAACACAGTTATATTATATAGATCGATAACATATTAATTATCTTAATTTGTGGTAATCTACTTCAATTCTATGATTATAGATTATTTTAAAATTAATATTTGACTCTTATATTATTTAAAAATAAATGTGATAGTTTGTATTATTAAAAATGAACACAATTATGATGACGATGAGTTGAGAGCAGAGCACGTGTCGGGGTTAAGAGAATGAGGAGAATTTGGGGAGAAAGGAAAAGAATGCAATTCCGGCAACAATGGTCCACCTTAAATAATTTCCTAGAAAAACTCCATAATCCACATTCCTAAATTTCCATTTCCATCTCCACGGCTCCGGTGCTCTTCTACCTTCTCTTTCTCGTCCTGTATTTGTATTTGATTTGTTTTGAAAATGATAGGCAAATTTTAGGAGAGAAAGAAAAAGTGTTGATTTGAGTTTTGGTTATGAGGTTGTTGTTTGGTTTGGTATAATATTTAGAGAGAAGAAAGATCAAGAGAGAATGGGTATTGGATTCAAATACTGGGATGATTGTGTTGACCCACAAGACATGGAAGCAATGTGGAGTTTCCCTCAAGTCTGCGCCGAATGGTTGGATGCTGGAGAGTCCAAAACCCAGAAGGTTCATCTCTCGAGGGATCCAGACGGACAGCCTTATTTGACTCAGACTGAGATCAAGGTCCGAAGATTATTTGCTTTCTCATCATTCAATTTCTTTTTCATTTCATTTCTAATTGATTTTCATCCTTAATTTTGATGTTCTCCAGGCAGTGGCCGATATCATTGTGCAGAGACACTTCGATTTAACCATAGATTCTGTAAGTCTTTTTTGGGCTATCTGTTTCACACTTTGTAATTTGCAGATTTTATGTATATATATATATATAGTAATCTAATAATTCATAATTTGTGCAGGAAATGATCTGTGCCATAGGGGAACTTGAGAGTGATAGACAGCTTCTTGCAACACGTTATGACAAAAAAACCAAGGAGACAACATTAGGAATCATGCAAATAACACTTAAAACTGCCCAGTGGCTGGTCAGGTATATTATCAACATCATCATCATTCAATATTTTACAAATTCTACATATATACAACAATACAATATACTTCATTGAAAAAAAATCAGAATCATATATTTTTGGATTGCAGTGAATTGGGTTATCAATCTTATGGATTAGAAGGGAACCCAGATGTTCTAAATAAGCCCTTTGTCAGTTTATATTTTGGGGCTGCTTACCTTAAATGGTTATCAAACTTTGAGCAGAAGTAAGTCACTGAACTTCCCATTGTCTTTGGCAGCTTCTAGTTCAGTGTATATATTTTTTCGCTAAGTAGTTACTATCATTAACCCACCAAATATATGATTCTGTATATTAACATAGCAAACTCTTTTCAGAGAAAGAAGTGAAGAATTTGTAGTTAGGGCCTATAGAGGTGGTACAAAGAAGGCGACTCATAAAACAACTCTACCGTACTGGAAACGATATCTGTCCGTTAAAGAAAGTCTTCCATCCAGGTGCTCATACCCTATTGATGAATTAAGTTTAAACTATGATAGGGATTATTCTGTTCAGATGTCAGTTAATCTTGTTAACGGTTAAATGTTTACATGGAAATCTAACCCACTTAAACGACTCAAGGATATAATTTGCTTGATAAAATGTCAGGACTTACATTTAAGCTTAGATTTAACTTATCCCGTTGTTCTCAAAGTGCATGAGTGAGTTTCATTGCAGAGACCATTTTCTTCTTATCTTTTTCTTCCAAGCTTGAATGATTAGTTATTTTTTCTTTGAAAAAGAATAATTAAAATTAATCAAAAATTTGCATCATCAAATATTTTAGTCTCCGAGTGTGGCGACTATTTTATTGATCTCTTACCTTAATAGCTACCAAAGAACCAATTTGCCTCTAATTTTGGAGTTTGTTCTTTTTGTTTCTTTAATGAAATATAGTCCCATGTTTTACTTTTTGCTAATAAACTCCTCACCGCTTTACTTAGGCTGTTGATCAATTTGTATTAAGAAATGGCTTTACCCTGCTTTTGAGATTTGACCTGAAATGAAGTGGTTGAATAGTATTAAATGCAGCAGAACTCACACATATTGGCAGAAATTATATGTATTTTTAATTCTCTGTAATATTTAAACCATCTCGGTGCTTGCATTCAAAACTATGTCTCTAATTCAGAAGGTGCTTTGCTATTTTTGGTATTAAAGTGGAAGCCTTAGTGTAAATAATCATTCATATCATACGTATAACTAAAATGGATTATCTGCTTAAGTGTTCTTAGTACGCGTTTCAACTTCTAAACTGATAATTGTTACATGGTTATATCTAGAAAACATATCAATGAAGGTATAGCAAGCTCTGTTACGTCCCCACCATCTGCTTCAGGGAAAACAGGTTGCATTTCCTTATACTACTTTGATTGTCATTCATTTACTTGTGGATTCTTGATTAAACCAGGACTAGCTCCCCCCCCCTTTTTTTTTCTTTTCTATTCTTCAAATATTAGGAAAAAGAGATAGGGTCTAACATTGGCATAAAAAAAGAAGGAAAATTAAAGAAAATATAGCTCTTTTGGACTAAAACGAAGGTACTTACAGTCATCTTTTTGTAAAACTAATGCAAGTAATGATTATGGAAACCATTGATTACAACCAAAGATAAAGGAGGAGAATATAATTACTAGTATCGTCGCTGTGTTCATGAGTCATAACAATCCACTCAAGAGAGAACAATCAAATGATTATTGAAGAAGAAATAAGAAGCACGTAGCAAGAAGTTGGGCTTGATAGACCTACCCTTTCAGTTTGATTTTTGGAACCTTTTCTGTTCATTATTGAAATAGAATCCAAACTCTTGTTTAAGGTACTTGACCCTTCATTTGAGAACGCTCTCTCAAATCCTAAATGATTTGTTGAATAATTGCCTGTCATAGCTATTCTCCACCCATATATTTATAACTAAAATACTCTAACTAGCTCTCAATTAATTGCTAACATACTCCTATAATAGACTAATATTGTTTCAATATAAAACCCTATCATATTCTTCTGTGGTCCATCCCGCCAAGAGCTTTGGTTTATTACATATGCAACTTATATTTATTTTCACTAAGTATATGATGACATATATGCATTTTCACTTCAGTACATGCCTGCCGAAATATATGTATTTGCATTTCATGGAAATGACAGGCCCTTTTCTCCTCTCAAAGAGGGTGCAGCTAATAATTGTACGCTTTGGGATTGTCGTGCTACTCCGGAGGACATGGAAGAGATGTGGAATAATCCCGATGTTCTAAAAGAGTGGACTAAATCCGGTGAGAAAAAGGGCAGTGTACGGTTTTCCCATGATTTGAAGAAGAAACCCTATCTTTCCCAAGTAGAGTTGAAGGTACAAATTAATAAGATTCTCAGGCATCTTAAAGATACTTATTACTTATGTTCTGTTCTGGTTTACTATATTTTTACATTCTACCTACATTTGTAGGAAAGGTCCTTTTATTTTCTATTCAGATGTGCAGTGATCTAGAACCATTTGCAACAATAACTTGTAGTCACATTCCTCGTATCAATGCTCTAATCTTTAAATTCTCACAAGAAAGAGGCGACTTTGAAATTTCTTTCACAAGCTTGCTATCATTTTATAGCTTTCAACCCAAATGCTTTAACTTCTTGTGGGAAATAAACCAACAGCGTTTTTTTAGTTAGAAAAGGGAATTCGCTTTCTAATTTCCATTATCTTGCAGGCCGTTGCTGAGATTATTCTTTCAAAACATTTCAGTACAAAAGGAGTTAAACCAGTAAGTCTCCTATGGCCATTTCATCCTCTAGTTAAACCAGTAATGCCTTTTCTCTGTTTCACTTGATACCTACCCATTCTCTTCAGTGTTTGCCCATAAAATGAGAATGGGAGCTGGAAAACTCAATTATATATAATAATATCAAGATGAATCATAGATATTAAAATAAATTATAGTTAAAAATAAACACCCCTATTTCAAAATGAATCAATTGATGAAGAACCAAAGACCTCTATCCAACAAACCCTCACTCTAAAACTCGACAATCTGAATTTTGATAATGGAAGGAGAATGATTAGGAAGGGAACACCATGAAGAACAACGTCTTTATGATTTGACCAACTTTTTGACTTCCCCCCAAACGAAAACTCAAATATAGTTGTTAAAACATGCTGTACCATTGATTAGAAACCCCCCATAGTAGTTTTGGATCTCACCCACATTCAACGTTTGCCACCTAAATTTTGTATGTAAACCTGAAGGACAAGATGTGTTAGTGAATTATTCATTTTGAAGTTCAAAGCTAGTTCGAACTGATATAATCCTGGTAATAGAGCTCTAGGAAGTATTGAGCTTCCAAAATAGTTTTCAAAGATTTGTTGAAACAATTTTCTCTTCAACTACATAACTCGTTATTTTAAACTTCCGTGCAATATAACATTCTTCGTTTGCACAGACGGTTCTCTGTGCTCTGGCAGAGGTAGTTAGCATGCGCTTTATTAATGGAGTTGGAGCACGTCCTGGAATAATGGGGATTGACTATTCAACTGCATTTTGGCTTTATATGTATGTCAATCTTGTACCACTTTAATAAACAGTGTCAGCATATGTCTACTATTGTATCAGTGTGGGCTAGTTACATTATTTATGTTAATCAATTTTTGGTGGGTTAGGGAATTGAGCTACAGAGCGTATAGACTTGATTCTGTTGACGACTTAACCAAGCCGTTCGTGTCCATGTATTTCGGTGCTGCCTACTTGGCTTGGTTATCTGAATATGAAGGGAGGTAGGTTTCTTCTAGGATGAAAATCTCCACTCAAGTATGAAACTGTTAATCTACGGATTTCCATATCATATATCTGAAGTGACAGTTTTGATCAGGGAACGAACCCGGCAGTTTGTTGTTCAGGCTTACATAGCTGGGCCTCAAAATGTTGATCTTCAAGAAACAGGCCCTCTTTGGCTCAAATTTGAGGAAGCATTGGGGAACTACGAAGACAATAAAAGGTCAGATCTCTCTTGGCCAACTAAAATAGAGAAATTATCTTTTGAGGCGTTCTTTTTAAAAAAAAAAAAATCATTTGATTTATGAAATGATGTAAAAACTATAGAAATATCTGGGCAAGGATATTTACGAATCCAATCCAAAATATTTAGAAAGCAGTCACACTGCATGGCTTCATTGAATGAATAATTCTTTGGTCAAATATAAGTTTAGTCCCTATGGTTAAAAGAAAGTTAGAGTTTAGTTTTCATGCTTTTAAAAACTAGAGTTTAGTTTCTATGGTTCAAAGAAATATAGAATTTAGTCCATATGGTTTTAAAACTAGAATTAAGTCCTATGATTTGATAAAACTTAACAAATAGTCCTTGCCGTTTCTAATCGTTAACGAATTAAGTACTTGAAAGTTAGCTATTCATTTGTCAATGATGAAATTATAAATTAAGTGGCTGATCTAACAAAAAAAAATCATATTATTATGCACGAATAATGAGCTTTCATGTATTTAATACGCCAACAATTACATACAATAAGGACTATATTTTAGGTTTTATAAAACCATAGAGACTAAATTCTAACTTTTTTCAAATTATAGAGATTAAATTCTAACTTTCTTCAAACCATAGGGATTAAATTCTAATTTTTTTTTCAAACTATAGAGTCTAAACTCTAGTTTTTTAAACTATGAAGACTAAATTCTAACTTTTTTCGCACCATAGGGACTAAACTTCTATTTTACCCATAATTTTTCTTATTGTAAGCTTCAATTTTCTACTTGTTAGACTAATACAGTTGTGGAAATTTAACTCAGTGGCAGTCATGGGAGCTGTTCCATCATGTAAAGCAGGCATTTACCTCACCATCTGTTATCAGCCAACAAAGATATTCATTTATTCATTCACACCACAAAAACTGGTCACCAGTTTGCTTTGGAAATTTTTGTTTTGTACAGTACACAGGATCATTAACAAACCAAAAAAAATGTTACTTAAATTCTTTTAATTCATTTGCCAACCACTATATTTCAGCCTGTCTTTGGGTTTTCTGTACGGATCAATGAATATAACTCCTAACAAAAATTAGAAATTAGAGCCAAAGGTTTTGAAACCAGGAAATAACAGCACTTGGTGATGAGAAATGCCCTGTTTTGCCTCATATTCAATATATTTTTCTTCCCTATCATTGCTTTTTTCTTTAATCAAAACCTAATCTATAGTGTTAACAGATAACATGTTTTTCATTTTAGAGATTCTTAAGTTATTTTTGGAAGTTGCTTACAACTTTACCTGTCAAATAATAACCGGATACAAATAGTAAGTTATTGGTAGCCATCTTTCTAGTTTTTTAAGAATATTATTTCAAAGAGAAGGGACCTTTAGATGAGACCTTAAAAGTATTCTTATATTTATGCATAAAGCACGGACACGGGATATGCATATAGACAGACATGACAAGACACAATGATACATCATTTTCTAAGAAAATAAGACATAAATCTGTTGAGGATATACCATTTTTTTAGTAAATATGTAAATTTAGCATAATACTAAATTACTCTACTAAAAAGCATATAATGTCAATTTAATTAGAATGAATGTTAGTTAGACATGTTGGAGTATTTTAGAAATGATACATGTTTTTATTTCATGAAAAGGAGGAAAGGGTGGTTGGTTTTTTGTGATAAATGAAAAATATGACTTTTTTGTTTTTCTTTTGCCTTTTTATTATATAGTTAACTATAATTAATATTTAGGCTCAAATACTAAATATGTTTACCAGATGTGTTTAAAGTGTATTGAAGTGTGTCTAATTATTAAAAATGATTAAAAATAATAATAATAATAAAGACACGTAAAATGCCTTGTCGGACACGTGTTCGAAAAAATGCGTACCAAATATGTATTCGACACGAATTCCTTCCCTACATTGAAGTGTGTATGCTTGATGGATATTACGTATAAGGGAACAGTTATCGAGCAGCTGGTTTTACAAACTGAGTAATATGATTAACATCTCAGCCAAGGCCAAGAATTGAAACAAAAAACGACTAGAGATGGAATTGGGATCTATGTTTAGCCTCTTTTTTTCAACCACATTAAAATGACACCTCTTTAAAAAGTTAAGGTCCCGTTTGATAACAATTTTAATTTTTGGTTTTTTGAATTTAAGCTTACAACAACTACTTGACCTTATATTTTTTTCTTACTTTGATACGTAAATCTTATCTACATTTGTAGAAACTAAACAAAAATTAAAAAAAAAAATAGCTTCCAAAGTTTATTTTTATTTTTAAAATTTGATTAGAATTTACATACTTTCATGAAATACAATCTGAAAATTTTAAATAAAAATAAATTTAAATTTCAAAAATCGAAAACAAAAAATGAAATGTTGATAAAAGGGACCTAAAATCCTCAGCTTTCACATACAGCAAAATGATTTAATTTCGGCCCCTTTCAGTACAAAAAAGCTTAAATTGGCACGTATTCTCTGTATCATTCATGGCTATCCTTGGTTCACCAAACCTTCAAATTTCCTCATCAATTCTCCAATTCCAACCTTTCCATTACCCAATTTCTTTTCATTTTCAGCGAAAAAACCCTAATGGAATCACCAATAAACATTTCCATTTAGGGCGCCGCCATCATCAGCGTAGAGTTCTTCGCGAATGGCAAGATTACGAAGAGGCAGTGAAGCGCAAGGACCTGGCCGAAGCTCTCAGGTTTCTCCAATCATTTGACAGAGACCCCGCAATCGAACCCATCAATGATTTGGCCGTAGCTCCGTCTGGGTGGGACAGGGACTGGGAGCTACTAGACACTTGTTTGAATGCCGATGATATGAAGCTTGTTGCCAATGCTTATGGCTTTCTAAGGGATGCAGGATTTTTGCCCAATTTTGGAAAATGCAGGAACCTTGGTACTCTACTCTACTACACCCCGTTTACTGTCTCGCCTAATTTCTCATGTTTTCTATTCATTATCAAATTGGGTAATTATTAGTTGATATAATTAAATTTACCCAAACCCATGAGTTTTTTGGTTGATTGGTAGTTTAACATAATTCAAGGTGGTATGTAGGTATTGAGTTCGAGTCTATGCCAAGTTTGGTTGATTGGTGGCTCAATATAATTCTCATGTTTTCTGTCATTATCAAATTGGGTAATTATTAGTTGATATAATTAAATTTACTCGTCCCCAAGGGTGGCGCGGTGGTTGAAGATTTGGGCTTTGAGGGTATGCTCCCCTCAAGGTCTCAGATTCGAGGCTCAGTCGTGATATTACTCCTTCGATGTCTCCGGTGCCTGACCTGATCACCTTGTTTCAAAAAAATAATTAAATTTACTCCAACCCATAAGTTTAAGTTTTTGGGTAGATTGGTAGTTTAACATGATTAAACATGATATCAGAGTAGGAGGACTTGCTTGCCAAGTTGTTTCCTCTCCAATTAAAATTAAATTTCACTTGTAGGCATTTCTTAAGTTTCTAAGCCCACGAGTGGGAGAGAGTATTGATTGATATAATTAAATTTGTTCTAATCTCTAAGCTTAAATTTTTGGTTGATCGGTGGTTTAACATATTTCAATAGTAATTTAAGTGAGAAACAATTTGTCCTTTGTTCTACTTTGTTCACCAGTTTCATACTTACTGGAGCATAGTTCATACTGATGAATTGACTATACCTGCAGTTATAGAGGGTCGAAGGGATGTCACGCCATCCGTTTTGGAGTCTACAACTGGATTACAAGGTGATTTCATCTCTTCTTTCTTTTGATTGGTGTATTATTATTCATATATAACTTATCACTTACTTTTCTTTTCGTGGCCTCCTGTGTTATTTCCTTTCCAGTGTCCAAGTTGTCCCCAAAGAAGTGGGGTCTTTCAGGCAGCTCTCGTTATGCTTTGATTGCTTTTCTTGGTGGAACATCATTTCTTCTCTCGCAGGACATAGATATTAGGCCCAACCTTTTGGCACTGCTGGGACTAGCATTTTTGGACTCTATCCTCCTTGGTGGTACTTGTCTAGCTCAAATCTCAAGCTATTGGCCCCCACATAGGCGTCGAATCCTTGTACATGAAGCTGGACATCTACTGACTGGTATGTTCTACTAATATTGAACTCTGATAATATCTACCAATTCTTCATATGCAATTATGCGAGAACAACTGCTGAATGTTGATGAAAGTTCCTTGTACCCTATTGCAGGTTACCTCATGGGTTGCCCAATTAGGGGAGTGATTTTGGATCCAATTGTTGCTATGCAAATGGGGATTCAAGGGCAGGTAAAAAGTGTCATTTCATATGTTTCAAACTCTGGTCTTGAAATGATGTTAATTGAATTTTGAATATGAACATGAAGTATTCATGAGTGCTATACATCAAGCAGGTGACTTTGTGATAGAGTAATATGGGTAGGATGGGAATATGTGTATAATAGTAAGGGTAAAATAGCAATTAGTCATTAGTGTCGTTGTATAAATTGATTAGTTAGGGTCTGGAAAAAAAAGAAATATATTTTGGTATTGTCTTGGAAAAGACTGGGGAGAACCCACTAAGGGTATGGTATCGCAACCTTTATATCTCAATATAGTGTTCTTGTGTATTTTTTATAATTATCGGTGTCTTAACACTTTGTTATTTTTAAATGAAGGGAAGTATTACAATAAAATTAATTCAATAAGATAAACTCAATAATTGACTGTAGCAGGGTGGAAAATGTGCTAAAAATGATATACAATAGATTAGAGAGTACAGTTAAGACTCCCACAAGTTATTTCAGAATTTGGATGGCTAAATGTGAAATCTATCATTTTGTATTAATGAGTCTTTTTGTTCTGAATTTAATAGGCAGGTACTCAGTTTTGGGATGAAAAAATGGCAAGCAACCTGGCTGAAGGACGTTTGGATGGTACTTCCTTTGACAGGTGATCGTGTTAAATAGTTCCCCCTTTTGAAAGGTCCAAATTTTTTCCCATTATTTTTCCTATTATAGTACTAGAAATCTAAAAATAGCTTAAATAGCAATATGTGTATTGCATTCAGCTTCCTGAGCCTTTTAAGACCAAAGTTGATCTACAAAATAATGAAAGATTTGAGACATTTCTTAGCGGTGTTTTCTGATTTTAGTGATCGTATGTGTGAACTCAATTTTATGCCTGAAACTTTTATATAATAACTAACTTGGCAATGCCCTGGGTCATGACTGTGGTCAGGTACTGCATGGTACTTTTTGCGGGCATTGCAGCGGAAGCTCTCGTTTACGGCGAAGCAGAGGGTGGTGAGAATGATGAAAACTTGTTTAGAAGTATCTGCGTTCTTTTGCAACCCCCATTGTCTGTTTCGCAGGTTCTCAATCTAAAGTGCTGAGCTGATATATTCTTACAGTGTGCACCGATGTATTGACCTCTTTTCTGACTTCTTTTGGTGTTAATTTATAGATGTCAAATCAAGCAAGATGGGCTGTTCTACAGTCTTACAATCTGTTGAAGTGGCACAGACATGCACACCAAGTTGCTGTCAAAGCCTTGGAAAGTGGAAGCACTCTCAGTGTTGTAATCAGGAAAATTGAGGAAGCATTGTCGAAAAATAGACGATGAGCAAAAATGATATCGCTACATATTTTTTTCGTTCCTCTCCTATACCTCCTCGCAGGTAATGTCTCTATGAGGTTTAAAGAGATGTATTTAATGTCTATTATTTTCTTAAGTCTGCTTTATTTTCATTTTCTTTTCCTCATTTTCAATGCTTTTAAGTCAATTTAATGTTGGTCTGAACTTTACCAGGATGCAGGAGATAGCAGTCCTATACAGTTATAGATGGTGTAATATATCAATTCCAGGGCCAGTCTTTTTCTTCAGTCACTTTGGCTACCTACTATTCAGCTAGTTCTTTCGAGGATATGCATGTTCAAAGCCAACGTTTTGAACATCATGAAAAAGGTGACATTGGAAGAGTTGAGGCATGGAACTTGGTAGATTAGCCTTTTGTTTAGAGATGGTTGGTGCTTATACCGTCACTTTGAAAGCAGTTTCAAATGGATCCAACATCCCTGCCTGAAACATTTTCCTTAAAGTTCTCTGCACCACTCTCTCTCTCTCTCTCTCTCTCTCTCACACACACACACACACACACACAATCTATAAAACCAACCTTCCCATTGGTTCTCTATTCCACATCCTGAGTTTAATAGATTATTTTAAATATATGACAGAATCTCTACTGTTTACAAACCTCTGATTTGCCTGGCTTTGTATTGCTGAAATCATTTGCACTTTTTCTGTATAGATAGACCAGTGTGTCTGGTTTTATTCAGAATGGACAGTTTCTTGCTTGTGAACACAAGGTCATCCACTCGAATTATTTACCCGGATGAACAACTTAATGCAGCATATTTATTGGTTTAGACCATTATTAAGCTCCATCAAAGTGATGAAATTTGAAAACCCATGTTCTGATCTTGAACCAAGCCGTTGGCCAAATGCGCCTATAAACCTCGTGTCGCAGAAGGAACACATCTAAGTTATGACATCACGTTGCAGCATAAGCAGTTTTGACTAGAAATAACTGGATTTCTTGGTGGATTTGTTATCTGAGGCACCAAAACCTTTTAGATGACTGGCCTTTAAAAGAAACGGTTTTTACCCTCCATGGATAACATCCGAGCTATCGTGTGATAATGTAGTTAAAGTGGCTACTTCATAATCAATACATAATGTTCTTAAGAAGTTGGTCTTTCAATGCATGATGATGAACAGCCTCCAAGTCTATTGGGCATGAGAATAGAGAAGAGTTGGTGAGTGGTTGGGGAAATAGGTTCGTTTGGTTTTGCACAAGGGATAGCTATTTTTCTACAGACAACCTCCTTCCTTTTTGATGAGTCCATTCGCCATAAGCCATGCATCGAGTATTTGTCTATTGGCAACAAATGCCAATTGGTTCTTTGCGATCATAAAAGGAAGAACTTTTTTAAAGCGTTCAAAAAGACATTGAAGTGTGATCTTAAACAAATAAGTGGTGAGGTTGATAGGCTTGAAATATGTTAGCTTCATAGCATGTCTTTTTGAGAATGAGAGCAATGCAAGTCTGGTTTAGACTAACATTGATATGTTGATTTGTTGATTCACATATGTAGAGAATGAGAGCAATGTAAGTCTGGTTTAGACTTAGCCTTGATGTTGATTTGTTGATTCACATAAGTAATTTCTCTATCCATGGGAGTGTCGTGCACTTGTGTCTTTGACCATGAAATGCAGATGTGTAATTTGGTAAATAGGCTCTTAATAACTAAGTTCGAATCGCTCGAGTTCTCAGTTGAAATGTGATTGGAATGATTGAAACTAGAACTGCCGATCTGCCGAATGACCTAGAAGAGCATCACAACTCTCAAGGGGATTAACTTCCACGACTAAAGAGTCTTCAGAGAATTCTCCAAGGCAGTGTTGCATTTCAAGTGAGCTTCAATTTTAATAATCTGCTGGCTTTTATAATATTATGATTATGATGCTTGTAGGATTGAAATTGCAATGCCAAATCAAATGTTAATCTTTTCATAACTTTACCTTATGTGTATATTTCCATGAATGCAGGTTAACAGTGGAGTCTTTGAGTGTGTGAACGGCATTTTTGTCCGGTGAGCCAGCGACGACGGTCACAGTATTAGCAGCAACGAGTTGCTGCACTTCTAGAGTTTATGTTTGTATGTAAGCATGCCATATGAAATCAGTCTCTCACTGCCGAATTATCGCATTACATTCCCACGATTCTATCAGAGTTGTGGGCACCGTGTGAATTTCACCACCTTTTTCTTTTCCCTTTTCTTGAGCTCCATGTAAAAAAGTCTACGTTTTTCATGATTAATATTGTTTAGTCTGTCACAACATTGAATTGTATTCTTGTATATATTTATATATTTCACAAGCATCGAGATTTTGAAGGGTAAATGTGGAGTACCACAAATATCAACCATTGATTGAATCAAAACATATTTGTACTAAAAAAAAAAGGGATTGAATCAAAAAATATTTTTGAAATCTAAATCGAGTAAATAAAGGATAATTCTCATGCTCGGCAAACATTCGTTGGCAATGGGGCATAGCAAACTGATTACCGATTGGATACTATCTTAACCTGTTATTACAACCATATATTTCCTTGTAATTTCATACTATTAACGGAATTGTTTCTTATGCAAAAAAGTTATTTCAACCATATTAAGTACAATACATAATACGTGTCCAAGAGACACATAAATGTGTGGAACAGAAACTCCCAAACCCAATTAGATTCAACTTTCTGGTGGAAGGGAATTTGAATTCCTTCAATAATAACTAAAAAAGCCACTCGTGCACATTGCTAAATATGCAGCACGAAGTACTAATTATATGAATTATCTAATTTTATTGGTGAAGCTAGCAATCATAGCTTACTCTTTGGAACGCCTACAGGTGAATTTCTGGACCTCTTTTCCACAACTCGCGACAACTGCTTAACAGCCTCCTTGGGCAGGCGACGAGGCGAGCTCAACCACATTCCCCCATCAGCAATGATAGTAGTTCCATTCACGTATTTACCTTCAAAACATGTGTCACGCTCAATATTTGACTAAAGGTTTAAACTTGTGCATTACAAAATAATCGACTCTACGACAAGTAACTGCAAATGAAAATCTTCGAAGTCACTCTCTATTGAGGATCCAATGTTAAAAATGTAAAGAGAACTCTTAACATTTATAAGATATATGAATTACTCTGCTTATTGTCATTCGTAAATTAATTTTGAGATGAAACTTCATAATATCTAATATAGTATCAGGCTTCATGAAATTCAAATGGATATTTGATCTAATAAAAAGAAATAGGGATACAACCCAACAATGATAAACTCAAAGAGTCACAATTTTGAAGAGTATGTTGAGAATCTCACATTGAAACTGTGAGGAGACCTCTTAATATTTATAAGCTAGATGACCTACTTCGCGAATCAATTTTGAGACGAAACTCCATACTATCAAATATGATATTAGAACCAATGAAATTCAAATGAGTATGGTCTAATAAAATGAAATTGGTATCCGAATTCAAGAATTGTGAACCTAGAAAGATATCATCTTGAGGGGCACGATGAAGATTTTACGTCGAAATTGTGAGGAGACCTCTTAGTATTTATAAGATAGATGAGCCTACTCCATTCATTGACAATTGATTTTGGTTATGAGATCGAACCCAAACTATCTAATACTTAGATGGACTACCAAAACGCATGCAGTCATACCCCCTCAACTCATGATTCCTATATCTATACGTCAGATCATATGCAAAGTAAAGATTCTGGCCTTCCTAGAGAAAGAACCGTCAAAGAAAATCAAGAATACTGTAGGGTTAAGGAGGGGGCACACCTGCATCCGAAGCAAGGTAGAGAGCAGCCATAGCAATATCCCATTTTTCTCCAAATTTGTACAAAGGCATATCGTCTCTTACTTTGCTGCTTATCTCTTCAGGTGCGAGTTTACTTATACCAGGAGTACCCCGGATGGGTCCCGGTGCAATGCCATTGACTCTAAAATCATAATCAGCGCCCCACTCCAGAGCTAAGTTTCTAGTAATTGCGTCTACAGCTGCCTGATCGAAAGAAAACTCAACGAAAGTTCTTCAAACCGAAGAAGATAAATTATAACAACAATGACCACAACTAACCTTGGCTGCAGATACATGGATTTGATACCAGGCAGCTGTATAATGCAAAGTAGCACTAATGTTAATTATTGCTCCACCGCAATCTGAATTCCTTCCAGAACTTCCTTTCTTGAGATATTTAAGTGCTTCATGGCACATTGTGAATGTGCCAACTGAATCAATATCCATAACTGCATGGATGGTTAAAATCAAGCGTAAGTAAATAGAATGTGTGGCACTTCATGAAAAGCAAGTTTTGGCAACAAGCGTCATTTCATATTATGTAATAACTCCTTTCTAGTCTCCATCTAAAGTGCACTTTACATCTTTACATAACGAACGCATCTCTATCTAAAACAATTTCAAAAACTTTGAAAGACTAAAACACATGGCAACAGACAATATTTGCAAAGAAAATGATCAGACACAATGTCTTTTGGATAAGAAGACATTGTGTCTGATCATTTTCTTTGCAAATATTGTTTGTTGCCATGTGTTTTAGTCTTTGAAATGTCAAAGAGGGGCTCCCTTGAAACCATAATATCAAGTACCACATTTAATAACCAGGACATATTACCAAACAACCAAACATGCAAGAGAAATTTCCCACGTACTCCTTTCAGACGAACAAAAATAAGCTCATGAATTATGATGAGTTGAATTCAATTTTCATAAATTTCAAGAGTGATTGTGTTAAAAATCAGATAAATAACATCTCAGAAGTGCCCAACGAATGCACAATGCAAAATGCTTCCAACGGACAAATCTTTTTTGCACAATCCCTATGGACTAAAGTCAAGTAAAAGCCAATGTATAGCGGCAATTGCATGCAAACAGAACCTGTCCGAAACCCATTGGGAGACAAATCTTCTGCTGATACCAGAAAGTTCCCAGCTGCTGCATTCACAAGAATGTCTAAGCTACCAAGATTATTGAAAGTAGACTCCACAACTCTACTTGCATCTTCTTGTTTACGAACATCGCCTTCAAATCCAAATGCCTGCAATGGACAGTAAACAAACAATAGGTTTCAGAATCAAGTTCAGATTTTTTCAGAGAATAAGATGGGTGATTATACATGTAAGTGAGAGTCCATCTACACATGCCTATATGGTATACGCAAATTAAAAATCTATGCAGCATTTATACGTTTTTGGAAACTAATAAAAATTTCAACCTTGAATTTTTCAGCGTCATTTATGAAACCGCACAGCTCAAAGCCAAGAAAGATTCAATCAAAGTCTTCAAAAAAAAAAAAAAAAAAAAAAACACATACCTCAAATTCCTCAACTTCGTTTCCCTATTATCTCCTAAATTGGATCGATTCCTCAACTTCTACTTTAGCAAAACCCCAAGTAATTGATAGATGTTTTACATAAAAATCCACTCACCAATTTGATAGATACTATGTAAGAAAATAGAAGCATGAAAATCAAAGTACGTGCCAAAAAGAACACTGCAGTATGTACTTAGTGCAATATCATTGCAGTTTTTTCAGAACAGAACAAACCTAAGTAAACCTCATTTTTACTCGTAAAGCGGAGTGCGTTGATGAAATATATCAATCCATTGCAATTTAAATTAACAACCTAATGAACGATAACCATAGTCTGTTTCAGCCTTCATTAGGTTTTTAGGTACAATTCTTCTTGTCACGACAAAGAAAACCAAGTAAATTACCGGAAAATTTGCCCTAATTCCATTTAAGCTGGATCCGTAAATGTTTATAACTAAGATTTCACATTCCCTTCCTTATCAAATACAGTAATTGGAAAATGAACAAAGAACAGGCATATAAATTGAGAAAGAAGTGAAAGAGTGAAGAGAAATACCGAAATTCCAAGAGATCGGAGAGCGGAGACGGCGGAATCGAGGATTTGGTTCCTTCGACCCATGATGCAATTGAAGCTCCATGTTGACCGAATTGGGCGGCGATTTCGTAGCCGATTCCAGAGCCGCCGCCGGTAATCAAAGCTACCTTCCCTTTCAGTACGTCTGACCGGAACGGGGACGCCATCTCCGTCGTGGCGAGATCTACAAAGCTCCACTTCCCTTAATCTCTCTCCATCCCAACCGGACTGCTCAGTGGATATTTGCACTTAATTTCAGAGAATTTGTGGCGGAATTTACACATATATTATGTTTTTTATTTAGTTAGTTAGTTTTTTTTTTTTTAGGAACCAATTGAATCTTTATGAAATTGTGAATAATTTAATAATTACGACATCAGTCGACTTACAAATTTTTTAAAAAAAGTAAAGAAAAAAAATGCACGTTAAAAATGAGTTTAAATTTCTATGATTTAATTCGTCAACATATTGCTAAAAAATAGCAAAATTCTAAGATAATATAGAAAATATGAGGTTTTCTCAAAAAAAAAAAAAAAAAAAAAAAAGAAAGAAATAAAGAAAGAAAGAAGGCAAATAATTTTTTTTTTTTTTTTTTTTTGAATTTGTAACCGTTTTACCAATAAATTATTCTCTTTTCACATTTTTATTAATATTTATTACCAAGTTTTTTTTTTTTTTTTTTAAGACATTATCTAAATTTTCATGTTCACTATGTATTCTAATTTGAGATACATTATATAAAATTTAAAATAAAATAAAATTTGGCTTAAATTGAATTAGATAGATAGCATACTTTTCTTTATTCTTTTCCAAATTTCTAACTTAAAATAGAAGGGGCTTTCAAAAAATAAATATAAAATAAGAAATAAATAGGTGTCACTTTTATTTAGGAACGCAGAATTAAGTATTATTAAAAAAATTTAAAGTCAAATATATAAAATAACTACAAATTTAGTCATTTAAAAAAACTATATTTATAATGATTTTGTTATAATTTATTTATTATTACATACGTAGTCCCTTAAACCATAATTTAATGAAAGTTTAAAGATATCTCACTTTAAAATTAGTTTTCTATTTTATTTAAAGAAAAAAAAATAAAAATCCAGCATAGTGAATTGGCGCTCGCTCGTGAGGTTTCCCTCCATAACGAACTTTTTAGTAAAAATATAAATCGAGTGAAGAAGAGTTGAAGAAGAAACCAGCTTCGTTTCAGAGTGCAATCGAAAATGCTGAATGGTTTAGCCCTTGCAATGGTGTTCATCACCCTTCTGGTTTCTCTCTGCAATCCACGAGGCGTTTCAGACATCTCTTTCTCCAACCACCACGTTCCTGATCTCCAATACGATTTCTACCGGAATTCCTGCCCTAACGCCGAGCAAACCGTCAGGTCCCAAATCGACCTTCTTTACCCTAACCAGCCGCACATCTCCCCTTCTCTTCTCCGCCTCTTCTTCCACGACTGCTTCATTCAGGTTTGTTCGTTCTCAATTTTCTTCTCCATTTCTTGATTTCCTTTCTTGATTTCGTTATTTACCCTGAATCCAGGGTTGCGACGCTTCCATTCTTCTGGATCCCGTTTCTGGCGGCGGCCAAACCTACTCCAGCGAGAAACAGGCGATTCCCAATTTGACCTTGAAGGGTTTTCATTTTATAGATCTAATCAAGGCCCGCCTTGAAAGGGTTTGCCCTCGCGTTGTTTCTTGTGCCGATATTCTCTCCCTTGCTACTCGAGATGCCATTCTTCTCGTAGTTTCTTCATTTTCTTATCATTTCTGAATTCTATGTTATTGTGTGTGTATTGTCATTTGGGCCTTTCTGAACGTGTGTATGTGTGTGTGTTTTGAATGGAAGGCTGGTGGCCCTTTCTATCCTGTTTTCACCGGCAGACGAGACAGCACGCAGGCTTACTATGAACAAGCCATGGCGGAAATGCCCAGGCCCGACGACCACATTAATCGCACTCTTTATCTTTTCTCCGCCAGAGGATTCGACCCTAGAGTTTTGGTCAGTCTTTTAGGTATATGCTAAACTTATCTCTTGAGATGCCTTTGAACTCTGTTGTGTGTCGCTGCCCAAAATGTAATTAGCTTTATGTTTTTGTATTGGAATATATGTTTTATTAGGATTTTATGTGAGTGTACTCTATAAACTATCTTAAAACTTAGCCCCGTTTCATCAAACATTTGGGTCGTATTCTTTTTGTGAGGTTTTCTTTATTTTCTTGATTGTTGATTCCATTTTTTATACGTTATCCATTTGCCGCTAGATGATTCAACCCAAGAGTTTTGGTCTGTCTTTAAGGTATGCTAGATGCTTTTGAACTATGTTGCATCCGGTTGCCTAAATGTAAGTAGTTTTATGTTTTCGTATTGGACTTTTATGTATTGGGTCATATGTTTTTGTTAGAATTTTATGTGAGTGCATTGTATGAACTATCTTAAAACTTAGCCCTGTTTTACCAAACATCTGATTCTTATCTCCTTAATATAATAAAACAGTTATCTTCTTTGTTGTTGGTCGTAGTTAACATACCGTTAATGAACTATGTAAATGGCTGTTGTGTTTTTTCTCGGGTTTTCTTTGTTTTCTTGATCGTTGATTTCGTTTTTCATACATTATCTCTGCTCTGCCTTTAACTCATTCTCCTCGCATTTAGTTTGATTACCTTTTTGGCTTTGAAGGAGCGCACAACATTGGAAAGATTGGCTGTCAGTTCATTCTGAATCGTCTTTACAACTTCTCTGGAACCAGCCAACCAGATCCGTCAATTGACCACGACTTCCTCAACATGATGAGAATCAAGTGCCAAGACAAAGAAAACAGCACCAGCAATCAAATGTCTCCAGCATCATCACCGATTTCGGAGGTTGCATCATCGGTAGAGAACTCGAGGAGGTCTACCTTGGACATGTCCTCCAACTTTCAACAACTTACGCCTTCGCTGTCGTCGGAAGGAGGTTTCGACACTCATTACTACAAGAATTTGTTGGGTGGTAGAGGATTTTTGTATGCCGATCAACAGCTAATGGCTGATGAGAAGACTGCAAGACTGGTAAAGGGATATGCCTCGGATGATGGCTTTACCTTTCGCATGGACTTCGCAAGATCGATGGTGAAGCTATCGGCTCTTAATGTTCTAACTGGTTCTCAAGGTCAAATCCGTGAGAGGTGTACTGCAACATCATATTTTGTTTGAGACATTCTTAATTAGCATCATTGCTCTGTTTTGATTCTTGAACAAATATTAACAATGTATATAATAGAGAGAATTCTCACCAGTGGAACCAATAATAACCATGAATATGTATATTGGGGAAAAAAACATGAATGGATTTAGATTGATTCCACTTGAGAAAAATATGGACTCTGAAATTTCTTAGTTAGCATAATTGCGTTTCGCAATTTGAAATCCTTCCATATGTTGGAATTGTGCCTTGATACCTTTTGTTTGTGTATGTATTTCTATGATAACTATCATTCCGTTTAATAATTATTTGGTTTTTTGTTTTTTAATTTTAAAATTTGAGCTTATTTTTATTTAAATTTCCTACGATCTTTCATACAAGTGATCCATCTTTACTTAAATAAATATATGAGTGCTAACCATATCTAAAAAACAAAAACAAAATTTTGGAAACTTTTTTTTTTTTTTTTCCAAATTTTGGTTTGGCTTCTAAAAATATAAGATGTAGATAATTGTTATAGGCTTAAATTTCAAAAATCCAAAACTAAAAATAAAATGATTATGAAATGAAATTTATATGTGATCTCATTTATTGATACAGAAAGAAACAACATTTTTTTTTTGAATTAAGAAAAAAAAAGTGCTCTAAAACACATGGCAATAACATAATTTGTTTGAGGCGCATGAGTTTGAATTTAGAGATTGGGTGTGAAAGATGTGCTATCACATGGATGAATATGGTATTACCAAAGTAAAGCAGAAGTAAAATCAAAAGCTTATCTCAGAAACATGAAAAAAAAAAAAAAAAAAAATTATACATACCCTTGTGTTATGATTTAAAAAGACTTGGAATCGTATTAACACGTATAATAAAGATATCGGAGATAAAGGTGGTGGTAGAAGTTGATTTCTACTTTGGCCAAATCAACAATTGTAAAGTTATCTTTTTCACTTATTTGCAGTCACTTTCAATTTTTTTAGAATTTTATCCATCTATGATTTTTTGGTTTTTTTGGTTGATCTCAATAGTTTTTGAAAGAGAGATAATTTAAACTTATAATATTTTAATTACTAAATCATATATAATATCATTAAAAAAAAAATATTGCATGTTTTTTTAAGGATAGTTTGGTTAAAAAAAACATGAAATTAAAACTATCCTGATAACAAAGGGGAAAGTGGGCCTTAAAATGATAAAAAGAAAGAGAAGTAGTCATTGGCATTTAATGCTTCAATTAATTCTCTTCACCTTTCACATCATGAATCAAATTTGAACAGTTAATTTCCAATTTCACTCCCACAATTAGTATATTGAAAAATTAAAAAAAGGTTTTTTGCATTAATTTAAGTTCATAACGGCGTCGCAATAATATTTAACTTGATAAACTATAGACTTATATTTGCCCTGCTCCTCTCTCTCTCTCTTTTTCCGACTGCCTCTTATTTTTTTTTAAAAAAAAGTCAGAACAAAACCCCTTGGTTTCTCTAATAAAGCTCCAAAAAATGGCTGCCGAAGTGAGTGGTCTGATTCGGATTCTCGACGAAGATAATCAGACGGAGCTGGGTAGTGGCCAGAAATCAACGGTTCCGATTACTCGCGATTTGCTAGGTCAATCTTCAAACCTAGCCGCCGAGTCTCAGGAATTAGACCTGGATTTGCAAGTTCCCTCCGGCTGGGAAAAACGCCTTGACTTGAAGGTTCGTTCAATTTCATCTCAAATTGAGAAATTAGGATGAAGTTCTTGAATCCCCTGCAACAATTTTATTTCTCCTTTTTTCCTTTGATTTTAATGACATTAATCTCGTTGTTCGTTGATTTTTGTGTGTTTTTGCAGTCGGGGAAAGTTTTTATACAGAGAAGTCAAACTCCAGATTCTCCATTATATTCAGATTCCAAACAACACCAAATGATCAATCAAACGGAATCCAAATCTCCTTCAAAACGAACGTTAAATCTCTTCAATGAAACCAGCCTTGATTTGAAGTTGCCGTCGTCGTCGCCGCCGTCGACCAATTACGCCTCCGTTTGCACTCTGGATAAGGTCAAATCTGCTTTGGAAAGGGCCGACAAGGAGCTCATTAAGAAAAGGTCGGAAATTAGAAACACGGCGGCGGCGGTGGGTTGTCCTGGATGTTTATCTTATGTAATTGTAATGAAAAACAATCCTTATTGTCCTCGTTGCAATTCTGTTGTTTCATTGCCAAGCATCAAGAAACCTCGGATTGATCTAAACATGTCCATATAAAAAAATATAATATATTAAATATCCAAAGAGATGGATCTTTTGTTTTGGGTATATGTAAAATTGATATCCTTACACACAATTATTATATTATGCCTTCTATTGTTCTATTTCTATTTTTTAATCAACAACCAATTTCCATTAAGAACAAACATTACAGCCTAAACTTCGACCGTGACCACTAATTGGTCCTATCTCCACATAAATTGGAGTGTGACCACCCTTAAAAAAAGAACTAATAACAACGTCAATCCCACCATGAACATAAGTCTTTCGAACAACAGTCTTAAAATTCATGGGAGTATCTGAACTCCACCTGAGAAGACAAACAAACTACCAAATTCATAATAATTTTTTGATTGAATTTGGGAAGTGATCTAACGTCCATATTCATGATTGAAGAATAGGACCCCATCAAAGTAAGCGGAAAATGGATAATTTTCAAAAGAAAAATACCCTTCCAATCTCTCGAAACAACCTCCTTTCTATGATAAGACCAACCTTTGTCAACTAATTCAAATCTTAAGCGCATCAACAACCATCGACCAAAATCACAAAAGCCAATCCAACAGATGGGCAACAAACTAAACCCAACCAACTGAACCCACCTCAAACAAAACAACCTAAATTTGAAATAGAAAGGAATTGAGCTATTGCAAGCAGAAAAAAGTAGAATAAAAATTACTATCCTAAGAAACTAGCCCAAAACAAAATAAATAAAAACAAGTAATAGTCTAAAAGCATAAAAAATTGGCGCTGAAGCTCAAAATTCGGCCTCCATCCCTTGGACCAACCAAACCCAAAAGCATGATGGACATTTGTTCTTATCTCGAGCCCAACAATCGCCACCTGCACGACATCTGGAAACGAAATGGCTCATCAGCAACCCCACCTTTCTTCTTCTTCTTCGTCCTTCTCAACCAATCCGAAGAGAAAACAACAGGGTCCCAAAAACGCACCTTTTGGTGCCGCGAACTCTCTCTGATGGTTCCTCACAGACCACATCTTTGAGTCCAAGAGAGATTAATAACTTTAGCAAATTGAAAATTGAATCACAAATCTCAAGATTATTAATAAGTAAAAATGCCACTCAACTATTATTGTTGTTGACAAGTAAATAAATAGAACTTAGTTTAAATTGATCGAGTTTTTGTTTGGTTGTTATTATTATTATTATTATTATTTTATAGTTTAGTCATTGGTGTAGAGCTAATTTATTAGAATCGGTAAATTTTGATTTTGGAGTTCTTCCATATGAATCGTTATTATTAATTAATTAATATATTTCATTCAACTATCGCTAGAATGATACTAGACATTTTATTGATGTTATGTCATGTTAAAAAAAGTGTAATATAAACATGCAAATCTTGTTTAGACAATTAAAATTTCAAAAATGGAAAATTCAAAAAAAAAAAAAAAAAAAAAAAGAGTCGTAGCATGTAGTGATTTATTCATTTCATTTATGTGAACTTTTTTTTTTTTTTTTTTTTTAATCTCATTTATGTGAACTTAATTATAAAATAAAATACGATAACTTCTATCTAAAGGTTGATCGTGACTCGTGAGTCATATTCGAAATTAATCGAAACAATTCAAATATAATATTAAAGCTCTATATTAAAAAAAAAAAAATTAAAATTGTTTTTTTATTTGGTGTACATTATTGAATTTTTATTTTTTTGAATTTAATGGAATTGGACATAAATGTATATTTAAATATCGGATATTTCGGGTAAAAAAGAAAAGAATAAGAGTGCATTTATAGAGTTGGCGTAGTAAAAACGTTTGAGAAGGGCAGTGGGTGGAAAAGGTGGATTTAATATTTAATTACAGCGTTTACAGACCAAACAAATTAATATAATTAACTCGCACATTTAATTGAGCCTTTAATTTTGTCATGCTTTTCCACCTACGTTTTTCAATCCAGATTTATTGCTCTCTTCTTATCTTTTCTTGTTTCAAATAAATTCGTATTATTGTTGGATTAGTACTCAATTAATTTTCATAAATAACACCTTTCGTCTCTGGGGCTTTCTTGCAATAATTTCAATCTTAAACTTTGTTTTTTAAAACACAATCTTAAACTTTATGATTAATTAATGAACAACTAATGTCATACGATTATTGATTTATTATGGCCATAATTATGTGCGACTTTATGAACCCCACATCGCAATTAATACAATTGAATTTGCAACCATAATTTTGAATTTTGAACATATTTGGCAATGAAATCAACGTCAACACACCCCATTAATGGCCATAACTTAATGTAATTGATTTATGGGTATTTGTCTTGGATAGCACTTTTAATGGAGGGGATTTTAATTATAGCATTTTTTACACATTCTGATTACGTTTGGTTAAAATGCCTATTCTACCCCACCATTGTGTTGTCTCTACCACCTCCACGATCTTGAGTCGCACCAGCACCCCCTTCCAAAACGATTGAAGCCTCGATTTCTCCTTCTCTTCAATGGATTTTTTAATTGATTTTTGGAATCCATCAAAACCTTTGTAGAGCTTCTTGAAGAATCATTTAGGTCGGTGATTCAAAGCAATTTTGAGAAATCATAGTGATTTTTTAAAAAGATTTTGATAGTATTTTTTATATTTTTGCGGCGTCTTAAGTAGTTTCCATGGATATTCCTTTGATAATCGTATATTGTGTGTTTATTTTTGCATTTTCTATGTGGGTTTTGCTTTATGAGTGAATAGTGAAACAGAGCATTTCAAGAGTTCTAATGGCTAACAAGAACCACAAGATTTTCTAATGCTATTATTCTATTTTTTAATAATTGTAATTTTGCTACATTGAATCTATCACTTTCTTAGTGATTGAATCAAATAGTTTCCTAGTGACTGAAGCTATCAATAAGTATTGATTGACTCTATCAATTTGCTAGTGATTGAATCTTTCAGTTTCATAGTTATTATATCTATCAGTTTTGTAGTTATTGTATCTATCAATTTGCTAGTGATTGAATCTATCAGTTAGCTAGTGATTGACTCTATCAATTTGCTATTGATTGAATTTATCAATCTCATAGTGATTGAATCAATAATTTTTTTTGTTTTGGGTTTCAATCAATTTTTGGTTACCTAGTGATAGAACTCAACCAGTAATTGACTCTATTAGTTTCTTAGTGATTGAATCTATCAGTTTCCTAGTAATTGAATCTATCAGTTTTCATAGTGATTGAATCCATCATTTTGCTAGGGATTGACTCTATCAATTTCCTAGTGATTGAATCTATATGTTTCATAGTGATTGAATCTATTGGTTTCTTAGTGATTGAATTTATCAGTTTGTTAGTGATTTATTCTATAAGCTTGCTTGTGATTGACTCTATCAGTTTGCTAGTGATTGATTCTATTAGTTTTCTAGTGATTCAATCTATTAGTTTCCTAGTGATTTTCTTTGAATGAGAAGACATTTACCAAGGTTGCTAGTGATTGACTCAAGTATTCTCTGTTTTTGAAATTTATTGAATTCTATCAATAGAAATTCATATCTAATTCAATATTCATAATTGCATCAATAGCACAAATTTGGAAATAATTCATACATGGTAGATAATAGAAACGCGCCTGCCAAAAATACCAAAAGCCCACGTACGTTGCTGCCGATTTTCTCCAGCCCACTAGCTAACTTCTATCAGTAAAAAAATGACTGACTTCCATCACTTAAAAAAATAATTGACTTCTATCACTTAGCATACTAATGAACTTCTATCAGTTACATAATGATTGACTTCAATCACTAAAGAAATTGATTTCTATCACTAAAGAAACTGACTTCTATCACCTACAAAAATGAATGAGTTCTATCACTTTAAAAAATGATTGACTTCCATTACTTCAAAAAATGATTGATTCTATCACTAAAAAAATAATTGCTTCTATCACTTAGCAAACCAACGAACTTCTATCAGTTATATAACGATTGACTTCTAACACTAAAAAAAATTTGACTTCTATCTCTAAAGAAATTGACTTCTATCACTAAAGAAACTAACTTCTATCATTAAAAAAAACGAACTTCTATCACAAAAAAAACTTACTTCTATCACCAAAGAAACTAACTGACTTCCATCACTTACAAAAATGATTGACTTCAACCACTTAAAAAAATAATTGACTTCTATCACTTAGCAAACTAACGAATTTCTTTCAATTACACAATGATTAACTTCTATCACTAAAGAAATTGATTTCTATCACTAAAGAAACTAACTTCTATCACCAAAGAAACTGACTTCTATCACTTAAAAAAATGAATGACTTTTATCACTTTAAAAAAAAAATGATTGAGTTCCATCACTTACAAAAATGATTGGCTTCTATCACTTAAAAAATAATTGACTTCTATCACTTAATAAATCGATTAACTTCTATCAGTTGAACTTCTAGAATTAAATTTGATTGAAGACAATAAAATTTGTTTAGACATTGCATTCTCTAAACAAAGTTGGAAAGCTCGTCATTATTGAATAGACTAAAGTCAATCATTTGTATAAGTAATAGAATTCAATCATTTTGTCAGTGATAGAAATCAGTTTTTTAGTGAAAGAAATCTTTTTTTAGTGATAGAAGTCAATCTTTTATATAAGTGATAGAAGTGGGTTGGAAAACGGCAGCATCATGAATGGGTGTTTTAGTAATTTTAGCAGCCGTGTTTCTAATTTCTCCCATATAGGAAATATTTTAAAATTTGTGCTATTGATGTAATTTCTTTGGTTTTTTTATTTATTTATTATACATGCAAAATCTCCTTGATTTATTGTTAATTATTTAAAATTAATAATAATACATTAATTTTATGTAATTAAATTGCAATAATAGCATTTGGGCGAATTTCCAAAATTACTAAATGCTGTCCTCTCTTTATATATTCACTATCTTCCTCTTAATTTAGTAATGTGACAATTGGCAACAAGAGCAGTACCTGAGCGACATTAATGTACACCTAATGGCTAAGAGGTTTTAGGTTCAAGTCCTTCCACCCCAATTGTCTTAATTTTAAAAAAAAACAAAAAAAAAACAATGTGACACTTTGTTTGCTCAACGATTACTTAATCAAACCTATAATTACTATAAGATATTGGATTGATTAGTCCCAACGCTAAAACCTTGCCTAAAGAGTACCCGAGATTTAAGCTTCAAGAAAAAATGGATGAGAAACTTCACGTTCAATGATCTTCATATCCTAATTCAAAACAATTCCGTAGTGATATTTT
>JBBMKA010000001.1:8935123-8957764 GCA_037833695.1 Sechiopsis laciniata
TAAAATTAAAGTAAATTTCTCCTTAAATACAAAGTAATTTAGATTATTGGGTCTAACAATATTTAAAAATTTAAATTTAAAAAAAAAAAAAAAAAAAAAAAAAAAAAAAAAAAAAAAAAACTTGAGCTGAATTGGATAATTTGAAAGCAAAAAAAATGTAATCCAAATAAATTATAAAAATTAGTATTTGACTCTCATTTTGTTTAAGAGCAGTAATATCCGAAAGATCAATAGTTCTCTCTCAATTAAAAAATAATAATAATGTTGATTTTAAGCACGCTATTATTATTTGAAATTTTTACTAGGCAGAAGAAGAGCGAAGTAGTAGAATGTTGTGGTGGCGCGAATTTCCCTCCATTTCTTGGATTAAAAAGGTTTGTGGTATGATAATAAATTCAGAACACAAAATGTGAGAGAACTCAACATCCCAAAAAAATGTTGAAAAATTGGGTCCTTTCAATGGTGTTGTTGTTGTTTTTGTTCTTCTTCATCAGTCTCCTCTCTTCTGTCTCCGCCATTTCCGACAACAAATCTCTCCGCAACGATTTCTATCAAGATTCGTGCCCTCAGGCCAATGGCATCATCAGGATCTTAATGTCTCGCCTTTACTTTCGCAACCACGAATTCCCCGCTCAACTCCTTCGACTCTACTTCCACGATTGCTTCTCTCAGGTAATTAATCTTAATGTTATGAAACGGCATTGATTTCTTGGTTCTGTGTGTTATTGATGTTGATTGTTGTGGGTTGTGGGTTGTGGGTTTGGTTTGGATTAGGGTTGCGATGCTTCAGTTCTGTTGGATGCGACTGGGGACGATGATGAGGAGAGTGAGAAGCAGGCGGGTCCCAATTTGACGTTGATGGGTTTTGATGAGATCGATCAAATTAAGGCCACCCTTGAAAACTGGTGCCCCCTTGTCGTTTCTTGCGCCGATATCCTCGCCATTGCTACGAGAGATGCTGTAGTTCTGGTAAACTTGATTTCTACCTTCATTCCATGTTGTTGTTCTTACTATTCCATTTGAACCCCCCCTTATTATATCCACTGATATCATATTCTTAGAATCTTAACCGTCATGGATTGTCCAACTAGTCAAATACATGATGACCACCTATCTAGAAACAGGTTTCTTTCACATCTAAATGTTGTACGGTCAGGTAGATGTCCTGTAACATTAGTTAAGTTGTGGCCCGTTGAATAGATTGTGGCTTTATTCTATGCTTATGTATTTGATTTTGGCTAATGTGATTCGACCCTTCAGGTTGGTATTGGTGGCCCTTTCTATCTAGTGATATGATATTCTTAAGAATCTTTGAATAGATTGTATATTGTAGATTGATTGTGTGTTGTTGTTGTATTCGATTCGGCCCTTCAGTCTGGCGGCCCCTTCTATCCAGTTGCCACCGGCAGACGAGACAGCACGAAGGCATTCTTTAAAGAAGCAACGGAGGAATTACCGGGTCCCAATGACAGCATTGATCGGATTCTTGATCTATTTGCAGCCAAAGGATTTAACGAAAGAGATACGGTTAGTCTTTTAGGTATGCTAAAATTAGTTCTGCCCTCAACTCATCATTCTCCTCGCAATTAGTTCAGTTTCAGTCATTACCTTTTGGCTTGCTGTGTGATCTTGCTTTAAAGGGGCGCACAACGTTGGGAAGATTGGGTGTGGTTTCATTTCAAATCGTCTTTTCAACTTCTCTGGAACCGGCCAACCCGATGAATCGATTGACCCGACATTCCTGAACATTATGAGATCCAAGTGCCAAGAGGACGAAGATAGCAAAAGCAATCAAGCGTCGGGTATGTCCTACTCTCCACAACTGTTTTCTTCTTTGGCGTTAAAGGGAGCTTTCAGCACTCAATACTATAAGAGCTTGCTGAATGGGAGAGGACTGATGTTTGCTGATCAACAACTAATGGCCAATAAAAAGACTGCAAAACTGGTAAAGGCCTATGCTTCTGATTTAGGCTTGACGTTTCGAATGGACTTTTCGAAGGCTATGGTGAAGCTATCGGCTTTTAATGTTCTCACTGGTTCTCAAGGCGTAATCCGTGAGAGGTGCAGGTCCTAAACTGTAAGTTCATATTGTTTTTGAGTCCTCATTCTCATTCTTAGTATTCATTTCTTGAATAAAGCTGGATATTTTTTTGCAACTTCGTTAGCAGGAATGTACAATATAACTATGTTCTTCATTCTTTATGTATGGAGGCTATGTATTGAGTAATCACAATTTGAAATGCAGCGCAAACATTGAATTTGTTTCATTGCATTGTGGATTTTCTTCTGTTTCATTGTGTATTCATGTTTTTCATAGCAAATTCAAATACTGTGTTTCCCAAGCAGCTCATGATTTGTTACGTACGATGATCAATTGGAGCATACTTCAGCTGATAAAGACATATAATCTCAACCAAAAGATAAGGTTGGTATTCCTCCATGTTTAAATATCCAACTCCAAAAAGAAAAAGAATGACTAATGACTTTTCTTGACCTAGACATTTGGTTTGTTTTCATTTGGATTCAACTCACCAATTGAGGAGTGTTAATTTTAAAACCTATCGACCAAACTAAAAACTTTACACAAAATTAGGACAAAATATAATTTGTTTTCCTTTTTTTTTTAATATTTATTTGATTTTTTATTTTTTTTTGTTCTTAAAAAATTAATGTTTGTTGATTAATTTTTCTTTTTACCAAAATGGTACACTACTCTCAAATAAAGGAGAGCCAAATACTGATTCTTAGGATCGAACTCGTGATTATGGTGTCTGGATTACTACCAAACAATAAAATCATCAGGTCACCGTTCCTTTCGGTCTCAACATTTATCAAATGTACAAATTTAATTTTAAATTTTGAGATTTGTTTCAATTTTATCCGACGATTTTGGAAGAAACCACTAGATACAAAATTGAAATTTTGTAACTTTAGTAAACAAAAAAATAAAATTATATCTAATAGATCAATTAAGTTTTATAAATCATTAAATCCAATGATCTATTAGATTGAAAATTGAAAGTTTATGGTACTCATTGGATATTTTTAAAGGTTCATAGAATTGAATATACATTCTTTAATACAATTATATTTGAGATGGTAGAGTTGAACAAGTAACCTCTTAATTATTTGATCATAAATTATGTGTTGTTAAAATGATTTAGCTAACTAGAGTAATAGTCCAACGGCACGGGAGTATGTCTATTACCAAAAGGTCTTGAATTTAAATCTCTATCTCAAATGGTACAGCTCAAAAAATTGACTTGAATCTTAGATAAAGGAGTGCTAGAAAAAAACCAAAAAGGTTGAATTAAAAAAAGGGAAAAAAACTATAAAAGAAGATTTGGTTTTTGGGTCAGACAAGATTGAATTGAATACTCAATTCAAATTGAATATAGGAATGGTGAGCACTCCTCCTTTGATTCATTTTGAATTTGGCCAGCTCATTATTCAAGCAAAAAAACAAAATCCTGATTCAAAAAACGATTTTTTTTTTTTTTCAATTTTAGGAACCTTTCAAAAAATTTAAACCAAATATTAAACTAGTTATTGAACATGACCTAAGGTGGTTAAATTCACTTTTAGCCTAATCATTTAAATTTTTAGTCCTACTAATGATTTACATGGTATGAAGTCTTGAATACCTTTTGTTCTTGGTTTTGGCACAAGTCTTTCTCAACTATTCTTACATTTTGATTGTCAATAATATTGATAAGAAAATAATTTTTAAGTAAGTGATAATCATAAATTAAATTTATCACTCTTTATTCTCAACTCCCACTTGACTACAGATCAACTTGTGATACTATTATAGCAATACTATTATTTGGTATGAAGCATCAAAGCTTAAGAAAGGCTATCACATACATGAAGATAGGAATAATGAAGTAAAGCAGCTGTAAAAGGTAACAAGGTAAAATCCCAAGCGTATCTCATAAACATGAAAAGAATAAAAGACTTATATATAAACCCCTGCGTTATAAATACTTGGAATCGCATTAGCACGTAAAAATGTTGGATTCCAATTTCTTAAATACAAACTCCACAGACGAAACTTCGATGTCAAAACCATAACTTTGACCCCCATAAAGCACATAAAGATATTCTTTCGTAGATGAAGGCGAAGGTAGAAGTCGAGATACCTCGGGAAAATCTGGTGTTGGGGGTGTAGGCATGTCTTTCTTCGTGGAGTAGTAAACATCAGCGACGAGAAGCCAAATGAGATCGGGATCGATAGATGCAAGTCCTTCGAGCGCTTTCAAAGATGCTTCCCTAAGCCCCATAACTCCACTAAAGGCTACACCAGCCACTAGGCCACTGACCTTCTTGAGAACCACTTCCAATGCCGATGCACTTCTTTTGTTTTTAGATAGATCGGCAATCATATTGAGTACTGCAACTTGAACTTTCAGACTGGAAACTTCAGCAACTGTGTCCTCTGATGATTTCGATGTGTTTCGATAAGGAAGCTGTACCACTGGCTTCTCTTCTCTCATGTTTTGTTTCCTAATGAATGGGGACGTCGTTAGAAGCTTCCAAAAATGAGACCCGTCGGTATGGAAACGGCGCGTGAAGAAATCTCCTCCACAGATTTGTACTGAACTGCTTATCACATTTAAACATTTTCGTGCAGCCTGCAAAAGTTGCGTGGTTTCCATTTCAAAATCAATAAACATTAAACAGGAAAGGAGAAAGCATCTCCACAAGTTATCTCCTACGACATGCTGCAGGTCAGCAGCATAATCTAAATCGAAGTGCGCATAGTTATTGTTTCTTTGAGTTTACGGAGGCAGAGGCAGTTCGAACTAAAAGACAACAATTATGTTTCTTTTCCTTTCCTTTGCATATTTTTTAGTTAAATACTGGAAGTTTTTTATTAGTCATTTTCTCTCTACCACAATTTTTTTGTTTATTCGTGAGTGTTAAAGCAAGCTTACGCGAACTTCTACTATTCTTACAGAACATATCACCTAACCCTACAACATCTGTCAAGAAAATTGAAAAAAAAAAAAAAAATCTTAAGTAGGTGGTTAACATGAATTGAGCTTTGATTTTAAAAAAAAAAACATGAATTGAACTTATCACCCCTCACATCCTTAAGGCCCTCTTTGACCACTAAGCCAATATAAATATTTTTTTCCTTTCCTTGATTTTAGTGGGGCAGAGGCTTTAGGATGATAATTTCGATGGCGATAATTCAAATTTTCTTGTGGAATCTCTATTCGGAAAGAAGGGATGATTTTTTTAAACTGTGTTGGAATTTGTACTTTTTTTTTGGTGGTGTATGCATATTTACTCTTTAAATCATTATGGTGTGTCTTTCTTTATCTTCGATTGGAGATCTTTCTTATAATCAACAACATTTGGGAAAGAGAGATTCAAACTTATAATCTCATGGTTACTAGATTATAAAAGATGCCGCTCTTGTTGGCTATCCTTTATTTTATTTATCAATGAAATTGTTACTTAATGCAAAAAATTTGTTCCTTAGAGTTTTGAGTTCTTGAAACTAAAATCCTGAAAGTCATCGTCCTCAGTCGCATGAATCAAAAGATAAAACAATTACCCGTGTAAAAACGACAGATGATAACTTACCACTTGATTTTTGTTCTGAATGCAAGCAACCAGAAAGGGCCATATTTTATTCATCGCAGGAAGCAACCTGTTTTCATCAGACTCCTCATCAGAAACATCCAAAGTGTCCAGAAGTCGATAAAAGGAATGCGACCGCAACGTTTCCTCAATTTCTTCCTTGGTATCTTTCTCATGCTTATAGGCTTCCTCCACTTTTGCCAATGCCACAACGCCATACTAAGCAAACAATTTATTTAAACGAATTTTTGCATTAGAATCGAACTTAAGCAAAACAAAATTCAATCTAACAAAATTTCATACGTTATAAGGTGCAAAATAATGACCATGTGCTGCTATACACACCAATGGCCGCGACAAAATCTTACTAACAGGGGAATCCAGTTCTTATCTTGAATTAGACAGTCTTGAGAAAATATAGAGAGCTCGATTTTTTCTGTTTCGCAGAGCACAATTGAATCACCTCAAAACCAAACTTCTATAAACCGAAAAACTGGAAGACATACAATGGACATAAGCTTTTTATTTTATGGCCAAGAATCAGAACTTCCCCCACTACATATATGGGGCACACGCGCTTGTTCCAAGACCCAAACCCGGGAGACAACAAAGAATTTTACCATTAAGTTCACTTGTGGTTTTCGAGACACCAAGTCTCTATCAATGAGGCCGCCTTTGAACTACGAGCACAAGCTAAATAACTACCAAATTTCCGAGAATAGTTAAATCATAGGTGAAAGACTGCTTTTTTTCCTCTTATCTTCAGGTAGCGAGAATTAAGTGTTAGATGGAAACCCTTAGATTGTGAAATACCTATTAGATTTACAAATAGTAATGTTACGGGTTTTGAGATATGGATCAACTTCATCCACCACTTGAACAAATGACCAAAAAAGAGACGTACCTCAACAATATCTAAAGCCACCAAGCACAATGCTTGATTCTGTGAAGCTAAAAGTGGTATAGCAGTCACAATGCATGAACCAGCAATGGATCCGACTGTTCGCCTATATCTTCTGGAATCATTGAACTTGAACAAAATATTTTCCCACTCTACACAATAAATTAACTTTCAATTAATTCGCTTTCATTCATTCAGCACAATGTTTCATTGTACTACAGCTTTAGAAACATCTTATATAATCTATAATAAGTTCAACGTCTTATGACATTGAACAATCACGACTTTGAAATGTAGATTAAGTTCATCCTCTTAATATCCAGCAATGTTTCCCTTGCAAGAACAGAGGAACTGAATGGAACATAGCATTACATCTAGGTTAAGTTCAAACAGTTCCTCATTCACAGTTCATAATTTTTTTTTAAAAAATCTACAATAAGATATTATAGTTTATAAGTAAAAGCTCAACTTTATATCACAAGATCAGAGGTTAAACGTTTTAAGGTTGATTAAATATCAAAATATAATAGATAAATTTGGTATAGAACACAAGTTAACAGCATCAATCACCTGATTCCATGGGAGATATATTTGTGTCATCATCAAGACACGATCTAGACACTCCTCCAGACTTAGATTCTTCCTTAGAGATTATAGACTTAACATGTTCGTGATATGATGCTGCTTTATTTGGCAGGGTATTAGATTCATACTTTGATACTCTGGCAATCTCTGCAACTGCCTGGAAAAGCACAAAACCATAATATAAAAACAATTTGGTTTTACCATTGCTAAGATCCTCGCAACTGATTCTGTGAAGCTAAGAGAGGTATAGCAGTCACAATGCATGAACCAGCAACGGATTTCAAAATCTCACCAATGAGCAAAATATTCAACAGAGCGGTCATAATACCTAAAAACAGTCATTAATTATTGTATACCATAGTACAGCGACAGTGGACATGCATAATTCAGAAATAACCTTTAAGAAAGGACCAGTTAGATTGGGGTGCTGGTGTCTTCCAAGAATCTCAAGTTCCAGCGATACAGAATGCATCTGCAATAAGCTCAGTGCATCAGTTTCAACTCATCAAGGTGTCACAAATATGTAAATAACCACACGTCCACACATATATGAAATGTATAAAATTTTCATTCGAAGCAACCAACAAAAAGGTAAAATGGGAAACTATGAGCCTAGCCATATGCATTCGTTCTATACAGAACAAAGGTGGTCCCTAAATTAATAAGCCCCCAAAACCCTTCATAATGAATTAGGTTGCTAAAGGATTTAGTTGTCATACAGGTTCCTCCAACAGAGGCAAAATTTCATGTGCTATTCCGATATAGGAAAGGATAGCAGCAAGAACATTCGGCACGTGAGGGTGGAGATCCAAATGACGTAACTGCCGACATATAGAATCAATCACATAATCTGCATTTTCCAAAACCAAGTCTCGAACCTGCAAAAAGTTTATTCTGCAACTGATAAAAAACGAGACTTGAGAACCATGGTAAAATATTTGCTCATGTTATCTTACTGTTGGGTAGCCAGAAGTAGAAGAAAGGACACGTAAGACAGCATCAGTGGTGCTTTTAACTTCCACATTTGAGGAAATAAGATTCTCAAGCAACAAATAAAGAGAAGAATGAAGAAATCCACAAGAAGAAAAATCTTTTCCAAGGCACATACTAAAAATGCCTATTCCTTCAATTATAACCTGTTCAAGAGAAGAAGCTTCAGTTTCAATACAATGTAAAATCACCATAAGGGAATGGTAAACATCCACAACTATTCACATAGGTATGAAGAATGATCTTTCCTGATGCAGCATAGCAGTGTCCCTGAAGAAGTGTAAGCCAATGTCCTCTTCACCAACAGGATGCACCACGGAAGATTCATGTTGTATTGGTAGGTCCCATATCTCAGGAGATAGGTACTCGTGCAAGATTCTACCAATACAATCAATAAATTGAGCTCTAACTTTTTCGTGGGAAACCTTCCAACTAGATTGATTAGTTGTGGCACATTCATAGTCATTGGTAATCTTCCTATGCATTCTTGCTCTCTGAAATGTACTTGAGAAGTAGTCTACTGAATATTCTGAAACACCAAATATCATCTCATTTAGAATGCATACAGCAGTGCTTGCCTGGCGCACTAATAGCCCTGAACCCGTCCTCCTATACCAATTGTCCCAGCTTTCTTCACTGTATTCCTTCTTCCGAATCTCACAAACCAATTTTTGCAAGTTTCCTAGTGAGATATCAATGGTAACCGACAAACTGCCTTCACCTTTTCTATCTGGTAATAAGAAAGCATAGGAGATGAGGACAAAACACAGGAAAAGAATGGCTAAATTATGAGAGAAATAGAGTAGTTTGGAACCTGACACCAGAGACAAACCAACAAGTCGGAGAACTCCTCCAAGAGCTTCATACAGTTTCTGACTGCCAACTCCATTAAACCATGGGGGCATGCGAGGAAGCATGTGACCATTTGGCTGTATAGCTTTCTCCTGAACTATTGAGAGCTCTGGAGCTGCAGGTGAGGCAGTATTCATGATGGAAAGGCAATCACTAATGAAACTAGTTCCAACTTTTAACTCAGTAAGAGAGTGCAGATATCCTACAGAAGATGGTCTTGCTGAAAGAAATTTCCCAAGAGAACTGGCATAAACTGAATTCTGACTTAGACAAACAGCAAATACATCTAGAAAGCGAATGGCTGTTACCTAAACATTTAACGAACAATGAAAAATCAATACGGTACTAATGACATAAATACTGGTAAAAAATAGATTAAAAGGGAGAGGACAAAAACTAAGGGGAATCACCAAAAAATAAAATGATCCCATGCAAAATTTTAAAATCAAAGCAGAATATGCCCAGGAGGTGGGGAAAAATAGCTCAGCTCAGATGAATTCACTTTCTCCCTAATTTCAAACACAGCTTATGATTAACCCAAAGTGAAATAGGCAGGAATAAAAGATACACATCCAACCACGAAGTATCTTTATATTTTTTAACTATTGTTGAAGCCATAGAATTTCTAGAAATTATCAAATAATTTTTCAAGCAACATGCAGGAAGTCATACTTCATCTATCTGCTGTGAGTTGTAGTATGAACATGTTGGTTTACAGTACATGAAAATAGCGAAGTCTGTTAAAACATGAGAGAGAAGCTCATACCGGAGAGTGGATAAGATGATCTATAATGAGTTGAGGACCAGAATAGTATGCCACTACAAGTAACTGCCGAGCATGTGATAGAGCAAACTTCTCGTCACTTCCAAGAATCACATTCGGAAGCCTTTCAACCAGCCTAGATGTTTTGGGGGAAATGTTAGGTTTACAATACTTCCAAGAAATTTGTCATTTGTAGCTTTATATATCAGATAAAAACCTCACAAAAATTTTGGCAATATCATGCTGCAGTTGATGGTTCCGGGTTATCCAGAATAAATACTCGAGGAACTCTTGTGCAGTGAATGAAACATCATCAGAGTCATCAATAGCCAAAGCACACAAGCACTCCTGCATTGACAGCAGAATATACATTAAACATTTTGCACAGCAAGCTTAATTTCAAAAAAAAAAAAAGAAAAAAAAAGCAGCCTTCTGTTGAGAAAAAATTGCAACGATTAAAAGATGACAACAAACTCAATATAGAATTTTCTAGCTGAATCAATAAATTGAATGGATTAGGATATAAAATTTCTTAACAATACCCAACAAATTCCATGAGTATGCTGCATTTCAAGCGGCTCCTAGGTCACATTAAAATAAATATATTTTCATCAAGATATTTAAATGTGTATTTGGACATATAATGACTAATGAGGAGGTTTCGAAAGGTATTAATTTTTAGACATAAAAATTACATTTTTTACAATAGAGTAAAGGAGAGGAGATGATCTTTTTCCCATTAAATCCTAAGAGGTGGCATTGATCAGGGTAACACCTGCCCCCAAAAGGAAGTTGTAAAATGAGATGGTTCCAGGTTAACAACATATTAGGCCAAGTAAACTGAAACTAAAAAACCTGAATTCTAAAATCATAAGCCACATCCTATTGATCCCATCATGTACGGAAAATGGCCTATCTATTACCATCCAAAGTCATCAGAACAAATCTTAAAGCTACAATTTCTCAGAAGATCCTAACACAGAGGGAAAGTGTAATTCTTTTAAGACAAGCAATATTCATGAAACAAGGTACTTTTTGTTGTTTTTGCTTCCCTTTTGTACTCCATAATAAAAGAGTTCCATATGTTGCTTCCTTCTTTGTTTTGCAAGATTGGGAATCTTTTTAGTAACCTCTTTTGCTACTAGGCAAAAGGCTAGACATCAAGTCTTCTTTCTGTGTGCTTGATGTTAAATGATTGCAAGAAAAAGAGTACAAAACCTTGTATCATTTTGATATTTGAAACCCAATAAATAAACAATTCATCAAGTTGAAAAGGACCATAAAGTTAAAATTATTGAAAAACAGTCAATTTCAATTTTGAGGCAAGGAACTACTGATCTTGCTCATATACATGTAAATGCAAGCATTGATCTACCTTTTGAGGTCCTGCTCTTCTTAATGAAACTCATACATTTTTATTTCACTTTTCACTCATTTCACTATAGGTTTGCAGGTTCCACGATATTAAAAATGATCCATAAATTTCAAAAATTATAACAAATTCAATCAAATAGGTGTGTAACAAATACTTCAAATACATCAAAAAGAGACACCATAAATGACTGCCCGAATAAATAGATAACAAAAGTAGGTATTTGTAGTTCTTTTTGCTCACCAAAAGCATCAATCTACTCTCCTTTAGCGTATTACTGCACCTTGATATAAGTCCTTTTACGGCAGCCAGGATGCTCAGTCTAACCTTTTTTAACAGATGGACACAAATCTAACAAGCACTCAGAGAAATTAGTACTGTAAACAAATCAGCAGTTATAAGAGCAACAAAAGATTTTTGGAAAGTATTGAAGGACTCACACATAACCTTCAATGACTTACATATGGAAAAGTTCCGCTTAATAGTTTATCCACATGTGTTGAAGTTTCTGCAAGCCATTCCTTTGTACGATCCACGTAAAAAGACTTGTTCCCCTTAAGATAGTCAGCACTCACCTTCTCCTTCGATCCAGATTTATAAGTAGTTTTCTTCACCACCTCGGCAGATGAAGATTCTTCTACCCTCATACTCCCGCCTTGTACTTTATCTGGCAATTGACGAAGTTCCTCTAGAATATATAGTGCCTTTTTACCCTTTAACATAATTTCAGATTGAAAATCCATAAGCAAATCAAGACCAGATTTATTAGCATCATCCTCGAGGACTATCATAAGATATTCAGCCAAGCCTCTAATTGCTTGGTTTGTGGCTTCTGAATTTCCCGCAGCCCCACTTAATGATGTTTTAGAAGCCCGCAAAACTTTAGAAAATTGACTGACAACACCAGGCAAGAAAAAGGCCAATGAATCAGCTGTTCCAACCTTAAAAAAAAAAAAAAAAAAAAGAGTATCAGTGATCTAACCTACTCAAACATTTGTGTTCAAGATTATTACAAAAAATAAATAAATAAATGAATAAAAGCTAATATAGACTATAGACAATTGTAGTGTATAAAAAATAATACATTAATTCATAAATTGTTGCTTTATTTCAATAGGTTACTTCCCCCTTCAAGCAAATAAATTAAGAAATGGTAGGGATTACAGGTTTTTTTATAACAGTTAATTTTGTCCTAAAATATAGACATGTATGCTAAAGTAAATCGATAATGAGGCTCCACATACACAGAGAATAACCATAGAAATTCTTCACTGATATATATGGTTGATGGTGTTTATCTTAAAACAATTCAGATAGTATTTGTTGTAACTTATAAGTGGCACAGCCAGGAAACTTGTAAGTTGTAACTACTAATTATATTACTTTAACATGAACTGGGTATGTAAAATACCTCAATCAATATAAGGTTTCTAGGATGATACTATCCTCATTTCTTATTTTAAGCAATCCAATCAAGAGGTAGAGTCTCTATGGATAAAGATCATTCAATACATGACCTAAAACCTTTGTCACTCCTGTCAAGAATTAACTCTAAGTGATGAAAGGGAAGTTAAATATTTACCTTTGCAACAAGTATCCGAAGGGTCATAAAGGCTTCAATACGAAGCTTAGAACTTCCATGATGTCCTCGTGCAGCCTCAATATCTGCAGCCTTTGACCATACTCATGAACAAATAGAAAGACTTGTGCAAAATAAATACTACTAAACGAGGAAAAAAAATCATTGAAAACATGTTTTCATACTTTGAGAAGAAGTGACAGCCAGTGTCCAAGAGCAGCTGAAGCTGTTTCACTCTGGAGAAATTCAAGCAAGCATTCATTTGGCATTGAATCTTCTGAAAGCAAATCCAGATGACCTTGAAATTCTTTGTTTTCTGAAAGTGCTGGAGAACCAGATATATGTTTACATGAGCATGCAACATCTGAGCAGGGACATAAATTCATAAAAATTGCCTTAAAACACTTGATTACTCCTTCACGGAACTCTTCTGATGCCTCAAAGGGAGATAACAAAGCTCCGCATGTTAACTTTTTCAGCACTACAACCATCTGCATTACCCCATCATCATACTTAGGTTAAACAACTAATTCAGAAAATGGATATTAAACAAGTCTTTAAAACCTATTCCCAGAAGGCCAATGAAACTGATTTTTTTTATTAACTTTCTACAAAATTGTGCAACAGAGAGACGCAGTTGAAACAAGAAAAACTTTAATGCTTTCTTGCAATAATTTTCCCCTAAAAGGCGGAAACTGGTAAACAGTACAACATTGACAAACCCTCACCCCTCCAATTTTGATAGCCATCTAAGAAAAGATTGCTCGCTGCATCAAAAGCTGATTGGAAATTATATCTTCCAAGGACAATGACTATAAAAATCTTACACAACCCAGAGCTGAAAGCAGGGGATCCAAGAGATAAAGGAAAACCTACTTTTGTGTCATAAGTCAACTATACCCGTAAATGATAAATCTCAACACAAGCACCATGAATAATAAAATAAAATTAGAACAATAAGATATTAGAGACTAAGAATCTATGGAAATATTTTGGAGGAAGAAAGACCAAAGATGAAATAAACTGTAAAGCAGTAAAAATCAAATCTCCTCCAAGGTTGCTTCACCAAACTTATTCATAGAAATATTCTTAGTTGAGATTAGTTACTTGAAACTCAGTAGCAAGCAACAAGCATCACCCTAAGAACTGAACAGTCCCTTACACCATAAGGATAATAAACCTTTAAGAAAGGAAAGGAAATGAAGCACATTTCAAGCCTAATGGTATTTTCAAATTAGACCACCTGCTCCACAGATCCTAAATGACACTTCTTCAGCAGTTCTTCAAGACACTGAAGCACACCTTCTGCCACGCTATCGCTCAATTTATGAGGCAGATCATGCCTAACAGACGCCATAATGTTTTCTTTGGAATCAACCTTCTGCTGAGATCTATCCACAACAGCAGCATCGAATAGCAGCAGCAGCGGAAACAGCACAAAACTGAAAATACAAAATTATCAGACAGCATTGCAGGAAAGTTCAAACGAACTGAAATTTCAACAAGTTAAAAAAAGTAGATTTTTTTTTTTAGGAAACAAAAACTCTCATTGATGAATGAATTAGTTACATAAAGTCCTACCATGGATTACAAAAAGCTTTTCCAATGAAAAGCAAGAGTAGCGAAAGAATAATCTTTAAAGGGATGCAACAATGTGTGCCCATGTGATAGCAAGATTGATTCAATTAAGCTTCCTTTTCTTTGAGTCTGATCTACAAAAAGCTTTCTATCATGGATTACAAAAAGCTTTTCCAATGACTTAATTGATTGATTCAATTAAGTTAAAAAAATGCAGATATACATTTTATGTCATTATTGTAATTGTCTCAGCGCATGTGTTAAAAAAGTTAACAAAGTTTTGAGAACTCACTTCACTAAAAAAAAAATCTGAATGAATTAAAACTTCAATAACATCATGTTGATTGTCTTTCTAACCTGATTTTCCTAAACCATTCCAAGATTTTTCCAGGTTTTCCACATTGATAGAATTAAATTTACCTCAACCCATGAGCTTAACCTTTTAGGTTGATTGGTGGTTTAACATAGTCGATTAAGAAGTAATGAAGCATATTGATAACAATTATGGTTCAAAGACTAAAATATTTTCACCATCCTTGAAATATAACTCAACATATAAAACGAAGGAACACATGAAGAAACATAACATATTGAAATTTTCGCGAGGTAAGAGAACCTTACTCAAAGCAAGGTTGCAGAGAAGTTGGGGAAGTTTTTCGAAGCAGCTCGAGCAAGGAATGAACTGAGGAGGAATGCTTCTTGGGCTTTTGAAGAAGCTGTAGCAGCTCTAAACAATAATGTTTCAGCTCTGCGAACAATCCACTTCTATGAACTCCTCCAATTGATTCTTCCAGCTTTTCTTCCTCAGAAAAGGAATTTGTATCAACAATCTCCATCATCAACAGCTCACAAGAACCAGAACAAAAACTTTACTTTCAGGCAAGGTAAATCATAGAACAAGAACTTCAAAAACAATTGTATTATAAATTCAAATGAATCTAATGATCATTTGCATAGCTTAATGAGAATTCGTGTGAAGGTGAAGATGAAGAGCGCCGAGAATCTCTTCGCGAGAATACTCGATAAACTTGAAGGCGTTTGTGTTTGTTTTTTTTTTTTTTTTTTTCCTTTCATTTTTCACCGTCGGTCATCGGACAGTGCTGCCCGAGCAATATGGGGCAGTGGGTTGGGCTTTTTATAAAATTACTGTAATTTTGCTACGGCCCAATTCCCTTCGGCCCTCTCTTTCTTCATTGGATCATAATTGTGATCAATCAATTTATAATTCTAATTCTAGTTTTTCTTATTTTGAATATTATATCGTGTAGAAATATTCAAACTTATGGATATTAGTGCAGATAGGGTTTGGACGGATTCTAATCATGATTCCAATTGAATCAACGTATCCATCAATCAAACACTTGAATAAGAATATATTGTGAAAATAGAAAAAAAAACGGTAAAAAATTAAAGAAACAGCGTCTAAGATATTCCAAAGAATATTCAAATATGATAATATTATTCAAAAAAACTTTATAAAACTATTAAAATCACCTTGAGATGTCGGTCTTTAAACAGTATAGCGTCATGACATTACTCTCGTGACGTTATCGCGTTCCTGTTATATATAAAATTATTTACTTTACTTAAAAATTATAAATTTTGAGACATCTTTTTAAATCTTGTTTAATTGTTTTTCCATTCCCTCATATAAAATTTGTTTTCTCCATTGTTGCACCTTGTTTGAAAGAGTTTCAAATCTTTGTAAAGGGTTGAACGAACCATAATTATACTATATAGGTTGTTGATTTCTTTAATTGGTGGTTGACTTTAAACTAAATTCAAGATCAAAATTTAGAATCTCCAGAGTTTTTCAATAATTTTCCAAGAATTCAAACAAACAACAAAGTTCAATCACTCATGGCTATTCTCCCATTTATATAAACATTCGCCCAAAATCAAACCTATAACCCCAACAAATTTATTATCCAGCATAAGCCTAGAACAACTTTTCACAAACTTATAAAGTCAACAATAAACTGCCAAATTGTCAAGGATCAACGTTGCTCACTAAAACAAAGCATTCAAGCCAGTAAGAACAATAACTCGAATACATTAATATATTTTTATAATTAAGAGCTCCTGAATTCGAATCATCTTTTGTGGTTGAATTTTTTTTTTTTTTTTAAAGCCAATCATTCAAATCTAAATCATAATTCATTTATGAGTGTTTGACCTCGTTTAAAAATGGATTATGTATATTATAATAATAATAATACAACTCATATTTAGATCACCAATTATAATTATTGGTAAATTAGTTCAATACTTCTTTATTTCAACTACAATAACTCTTTGAGTTATATTATAATCACTCGTGTTATAATAACATGTATTCTAAATAACGTTGTCAACCCGTGTGATAGTCAACTTGGAGAGACACCTTACTCAAGGAAACGGATGGTGGCTTGGCTTGACTTAGGCTCTGTGTGGCTCACTTCAATGTGATCATAAAAACAGAGTATTAGAATAACTTGGCTGAACTTTTACAAAATACTAAGGTCTTGTTTGATAACTATATTATTTTTAATTTTTAAAATTTAAACCTACAACAACTATTTTATCATATGTTTTGGATAAATTATTGACTTTAGGTACACACTAATATAGTTGAGCTACTGCTCTCGTTGGCTATATATTTTTATATAGTTATGAAAGTACAAGATGTTTAATGCTTCAAGAAACCTAAAATATGTATATCTACAAAACCAGTTATTATCGTCTTAAATACAATTGAATTAAAATCATTTAAAATTTGTTTTGATTGTGGCGAGTGCCATTGCTCATGATGAGTCCTCCCTCGCACAGGTGCAATATTTGAGTTTGGGTCACACCTTGTTTGGATGGTAGGTTCATTTGATTTTGGACAGTTCATATTTCTATCATAATAATTGCAATATCAAGAAATGTTCTTATAACATTTTATGTTTACATCATGGTTCCTTCAAATGATTTTAGTTCCAGGCTGTTCAATTCCCCACCCTTCAAATTTTCACATAGTACAACATAGTACAAACATGAAACACACATTTTTATGAGAAATCCAGGCATACTCAGACATAATTTACACTATGTAAGGCTAATTATTTAAAATATAAAAGAAAAAAAAAACATTTACTAACAATCGTGGGTTTGATTTAGTGACGAAAATAGTTAAGTGGGAATGCAGAAGAAAAGGAGAAGAAACTAACTACTCAAGCAACTAATATCCAATTCAAAATCAAAATTGTAAGAGTTGAGTTGGTTTTCGTTGAATAGGTCGAATTATGATTCATAATTGTCATAGGATTGAGTCGATTATGAAGTTGATCAATTTCTGTGCATTCAATCCAACCTAACACGAATGAAGATTAATATTTTATATATATATATACACACGCGCGCGCGACCAAGATTAATTAATAAGATAGACTTCTTAATATATTAGTAATAAACATATACTAATAAGATAGGTAACCTATGTTTAAATTAAACATTATGTTTTTTTTTAACTTAATGAGATATGTATGAAGAGAAATATTTGTATAATGTCTGAACATTATATATAAAATAATACCTACATATGTGGCTCAATATGGACCACAATCTATTTGATTTTAAATTCAAAAATAAATAAATAAATAAATAAACAAAAATAGATTGTGACTCATATTAAGCCACATAGGTGGACATTATTTTATACGTCATGCTCGAGCATAATGTAAATATTTCTCATGTATGAATTGAGTTTTAGAAAAGTCAAAATTATTCTTAAAAAAAAAAGAGAATTTAAAATAACTCAACTCGTTCCATTCGATTGAGTTGAGTTGCTCTAAACATAAACTTAAATGAATGGATGGATTAGCTAATAAAAAATTCAAGTTTAAAAAAACTAACAAAAAATTCATGTTTGTCTAATTTTTTATTTTTATTTTTTTGTCTAACTCAATTTAATTGTCTACAAGAGCAGTAGCTCAATGAGAGTAATGTACACTTAATGACCATGACGTCTTAGGTTCGAGTCTTCTTACCCTCAAATTGTTGTAATCTATAAAAAAAATAAAAAAAAAAATAAAAAAAAACTCAACTTAATGAACATTTTATACTTTTAATCTTAAAAAACTAGAAAATTATAATTCAATTTATAATGTCTATCTATCAAACCATTCATTTTTTGAAAATTGAGTGACATTCAAATATTTTAAAGTTAAATATTATTACTAGTAACAAATAAAAAGACATTTACTCAAATATTTATTCGTTCCTTCAATGCATTACAATTGAATCGGCAGAAGTCAAATGATAATAGATACATTATTTATCCTTAAAAAAAACATTTTTTTCTCTTCTTTTTTTTTTTTTTAAATTTTGAAAACTTGAAGAGCAAATGTGTTGGATTTAATTATTAAGAAAAAAAGGACTTAATTTCCATTAAAACGTATGAGGAAGACAAATTTTGGATTAGGCCGTGAAATATAATATAGAGAGAGAGTAGTTGCGTCATCTTAAGTTGTTTGGTTTTAGGCATTAAATGTTGCATTCAAAACGCTTTTATGGGCGGGTATTAATTGCCATCGACTTTTTCTATGGTCCGGTGTACTAAATTTAAATCATTATTTTAAAAAATGTCAACATAATAATAAAACAAACGCATTAATTGGAAATAATAATAAAACAAAACAGACGGGAAGAAAAAGTAATTTCTTAGGTTAAAATATTATCTGGTACCATTTAATACTTATTTTGTTTTAGTTTTTATATTTTAAATGTATAATATAATTACTTTGTTATTTAAAAAAATGTATAATTACTTGTTTTTATGAAATATCTCATTTTAATTTATATGTTTTTATATAAACCTTAAAATTACTTTATACATGAGAAATATAAATATCGTGTAATTATTATTTTATTTAAATTATTATTTATTTCCTTATCTAGTATAAATTTTAGAAAAATTTGTTCCTTCTTGTATTGCAATTTTTTTTTTTTTTTTTTTTTTTTTGAGAATTCTTGTATTGCAATTTTATCATTTTAGTAATTATTATTATTGAACTAATTTATATATATATTTTTAGAACTATTTTATATTAAGTTCAAACTTATTAAATATATCAATTTTATATTTTATTGAGATAATGATATCTTAATTTATTTATTTTCTAAATGGTTCACTAGCCTGATTTACATTGAATTCTATTTTTGGGTACCTTACATTAATTTTTTTATTGACAATTTGCTTACAAAAAGTGACAATTTTTTGCGGCATAATACTTTTGGGAATTTGATTTAAAACGAGGGGGGTGGAATAATTTATTTTAAAAAATGAAACAAATAAAATAAAGAGGAAAAATCAAAGGGCATTTAATTTGAAAAATGTAAAAAATAAAATAAAGAGGAAAAATAAAAGGGCATTAATTTAGGAGTTTTGAATGCTTGGTTTGGCAGGTACTCGTGTGTCCATTTCAATATTTGTCAATGTTTGACTAACAAACAACAACAATAAATGTATTGATTTATGTGTCATTTATTTTTATGATGGATCCTCATATCCACCAGATTGCCCTTCTTAATCTTATTTACATTTCCACTCCTTTTTTTCGTATTTTAAATATACAAATGATTAATTGTACCAAGACTTTGATTTTGATTACTAAGAACAAAAAGAAATTATAGTGTAGTATTAGTTAAATAAATAGTAGATCATAAATATATAAAGTATAGTAAATATTTTCATTGATATAAAGTTTTATTTTGGAACATATAAATCCATCATTGGACCTTTTTAAGGCTTTTCCATATTAATTATTGTGTTTTTTTAGTATAAGTTGGGGACTAGAAACTCTACAACAAAAGTAAAACTGCTCTCAAATAAATGAGAGACAAATATTGATTATAAGATCGAATCTGTAACCATGGTATTGAAACTAGATATCTACAAAATAATAAAATCATCACGTCAATGTCCCTTTCTTGCTCTTCAAAAAGAGTGATGAAAATGCAAACTTTTATTTTTAATCTTGATTTGCAACATTTGGTGATAAAGATGTACAAAAGAAAAAAAAAAAAAAAAAAAAAAGAAGACAAATCTCAATAATTTGAATTACCCAATCCAAATTATAAAAGATCAATGAGATAAAAAATATAACAAAGTCAATGAGATAAAGGAATAAATAAAAATCATCAATGAAATTTCAAGCACGAGATAATAGTGGGTTGACGCTCTTCAAGAATGATGCTAAAATATAAGAAAAACAAGAAAGCAAGTAAATTTAAAATCAGCGGGCCTTTAGATTGGAGTGATTATTATTATTATTTTTTTTTTTTCATTTTTCTTTAATATCTGGATACTCAGTTTGGTTTTTATGAATTTTTATATAAATTGTATAGTTTCACCTCACAGATTAATGCATACATTTTATAAATATCGTGAAATCTCTATATTTTTTAAGATAGGATTCTCCAACCAAATGAGTAGTGGAAGAATTGAGTAGTTTGAACATGGTGTTTAAATGAGTGATTGTATGAAAACCTTGTGTCAAAAATAGTTGGGCGTAGGAATAATGGTAATAAAACTTTGTTTGATTATGGTTATTGGGCAAAATAGTTGTAAGAAAAAAATATATTTTAAATAGTAGTTGTATAAAAACTTTGTTTGGAGAATGAGTTGGAATGAGATGTTGGAACAGAGATTAAGTGAAAGATTGTATAAAAGGTTAAAAATGTGGGGTTGTTAGATTTTATTTTTTTTCTACCATAAACAAAAGATTGTGTAAAATTTACCACGCCTTTCTTCCCTACCTTTTCTTTATTTATATATGTCATCATTATTATTATTTTTTAAATCTATATACTTGTAAGTTTTAAATTTAAAATAAATAAAATACCTGAATTAAAAGCAAACATTTCAAAAGAATAAACCAAAATAAAATAAAGTCTAAAATATAAAATCAAAATGATATTTAAACATTTGAAATTATACCTACTTTTGCAATCTAAAACTATCACAATCATGATGAAAAAGACAAGTAGATTAAAAACGTAAAATGAAACTAAAGATAAGTTCTTAAATACATATTAAAAAGAAAAAAAAAGGTTCTTTTAAATAAAAAGGAAACGATTCCATGAAGGATGATGCGATTGAGATATTGCAACAAATTTGGACCAACATTGCGTGTCTAACAAACATTGGCTATCAAATTTGAAAATCAAACAACTTTCTTAAACCACACGTCCTCTAATATCACTTCATTTAATACCTTTGATTGCTGGCTTTGAGTTGAGGTTTAGAAAGGACGGAGTGGAAGAGGAATATATGACAATATATGTGGCAAAGTAGTAAATAAGTTGGATTATAAGTTAGTCCCTAAATTTAGTATTAGCATATTAGTTTTGAAAAAAATGAAAGTCAAATATTAATTTTTAAAATTGAAAGTCAACAAATCATTAATTATTTAAGTTTTTTTTTTTCTTTTTTTTAATTTATTGTGCATGTAAATGACATTTTCGTAATTAGGTGGACTCCACTAGCATTGAAATTCATTTACAAATCTACAAAATTACTATAAATTATATATATATATATATAAAATCTCATTTTCCAAAATATTTATACTAAGCCAAAATAACATAAGCTGAATTCACATCATGTTCTAAAGGACGTTAAAGTTAGGGATTCCACATCTTTATATTGTAATTAAATAATAATAATAATAACAAACTCCACCAATTTCATTATAATTTAATAAAATGCAATTGTATAAAAAGGAATTTATAAAATTAAGGAATAGTGTTCTTAAGCAATTTATCCAATATTTTAAATTCCATATTTCGCCTTTTTTTTTGTTTTATTGACTATTTATTTGGAATAGTGTTCATACAAAATATAATTTTTTTTTAGAAATAAGTCAAATTAGAAAAGTGTTTACAATATTAGGTGAAAAAAAACAATCATAATCATATGTATTAATAATTATACGGTCTTATTAATTATATCAATATACAATTTTATACCAATAACATATAATGTTGTATTAATAATACATAATAATGTATTCATAATACAAAATAATGTATTAGTAATAAATTAATATTGCATTATGAGTATTAATAATATCGTATTTATAATTAAATGCAAATATTTTCAAATTTGACTAGATTTATAATTATTTTGATATAATGAGTTATCTATTACAGTTTCCCTACAAAATATTAAGTTCTATTTTCTATTTATTTGGAACAATGTTCATACAAAATATAATTGTGAGAATTACTTGTTTAATTTATACAATTTTATTTAGCTATGATGCAATGACTTAGTAGTTAGAGATATCTGAGGGCAGGAATATGATGGCTTTAGTGTTTTTGTTTTTGTTTTTTTTTTTATAATTTAAATCATCGCAAAACTCACCATTAAGATTCGTTTAAGTATATGGTCAAATAGTTAATTT
>JBBMKA010000001.1:8961896-8979166 GCA_037833695.1 Sechiopsis laciniata
TATGCACGAACCCGATCCCTACCAATTTAATTTTCTTGAGAGTCCATTCTCCCGTCGCCACGAAAAAAAAGTGTGAATGATTTTGTGAGGACACGGATGAAGAAGTTATTCCCTACGCTGTCCCGTCAACATCTCTAGTACTGGAACGCATCGTAAGACTGAAAGCGAAATATTCTCATAATCACTTCGAACTTAGGATCTCAAAAAGACAACACCTTTAAGACACTTGACCGTTGCGCTACATCTATGAGACATAATATATGTACAAGTTAGGGTTCATAATATATGAGAATAAGCAATACAAATACACCATCTCTCTATTCATATCTATATTTTACGCCAATTGAGTTTTTTTTTTTTTGCTACAAAAATAACCATTTATTTTATTTGTTAATTTAAACAAGTTTGATTATTAACAATTTGTTGACAAACAGTAGTTTGTTCACATTAATGTATATATATTTAATAATCAATATTTCATGGGTTCAAATTAAATCTCTTTAATTGTTGTAAAACTACAAAAATATTAATAGAGTTATCATTCATAACTCAAAAAATAAAACACAGTTATTGTTCAAAAGCAAAAAAAGTATAATTTAGGTAATAAATTGGTGATATATTAATTATTTTGATTGTTGGTAATCTATTTCAATCTCAGATCATAAGTTGAATTTTAAAAATAGACATTTAACTTACTTAAAAATATAATTTAATTGATATAAATTCTTTTGCGACAAGCACAATCGAATCATCAAATCTTCAAGTATTATGTTGAACAAAAAAATGTCATATGTTTGATCATTTACGCTGTTGAATTAAACGAATAATTAATAAAAAAATATTAATATATTACCTTGCTCTTATAGATATATATATAGATAGTTTTTATTTTTTTTTTCCCAGAAAATAGATATATATAGTTATGGTTCTGGTTGCCTTTTTCTTTCTTTTTTTTTTGACTAAATTGCTAAAAGTCAAAATTAATTTTTGAACATGTTGAATAATTTCAAGATATTTTACAGAAAGATTAGGTATAATTAAATCATTTGAGGTAGTGGGAAAAAGACCTTAAATTTGGGTTTTAAATTTAATGTTGAAATAAATGTGAAAAATATTAGGTAAGTGGTTAGTGAGAGTAGATAACTTATTCTCTTAGACCACCCTATTCTTATTTATTTCTCCCGTCATATTACAAAAATCATAATTACACATTACTATTCCGTTGGCATAATTTTGTTATTATATTTTTCAATGCTTTTGCATTATTTTTTAAATTAGATTTATCTTTTTTTTTTTCAAAAAAAAAATTATAAGAAAACTATATATGAATGATTGGAACTTATAATATTTTAATCATCACTTTTAACTATAATTTAATTAGCTGGTTGAGATTGTTTTCAATGGGTAGACTTAGCTAATCTATAATTTTAAAAGGTTTTAATGCTGCAGCCTTTTAAAGATGATAAAATGTTTGCATAATAGTGGAATTATAATGTTATATAAAATAACTACTAAAATAAATAATGTCTAGAAAAGATAGTCGAATTACAATGTAAAACTATATATTTTTATGTTGAAAAAACTATATATAAAACATATAAATATCAATTTTGACCTGGATAGTTTTTTCAATGAGTTCGCAGTCAAATTCTTTTTTTTAATAATATAATTTTATTACTGTTTTATAGGACACGTCTTTTATTACTCCGATTACATCTTACAAGTAATTTTATACATAAATACTACTTACAAGCATTAAAAGTTTTGACAAAAAAATATCAATAAGTTGAACTTAAAAAAAATATTTCGATTCTAAACTAAAATGTTTGAACTCAGCAAAAATGTTTGTTATATGGTATATAACTTTTAAGATGAATTGTGTAAATTAACTTAGCTAAACAATAATTGGTATGATCTATAGTATTTAAATATTGTTGTACCAACAACAACAAAAACAAAAACAAAAAAAAAATTAATATCAATATTATTTTTAAGTATATGTTTATTTTGAAAAATGTCTGAGGCAACAATTAAGTTATAATAAATAGTTTAAAAAATAGTTATTATAAATAACAGACCGTCAATGAGATCAGTAGTTCAACCACATTAGTATACATTTAATAACTATGAGATCATGAGTTTGAATTTCTTACCTCCAATTAATATATAACTCAAAATAAATATAAATAGTTTCGTGACATCCGTGTATACCTACAACTTCTAAATTTTGTACGCACATTTATATCCATTGAAGGCTCCAAAGTTTGGCTCATATAAAAGTTTCATTTTATGGTTTATAAAAACAAATTTTCACTGTTGCTATCCACAAGCCATATTCAACCGTTTTTTTAAGAAACATATTAATTGTTAAAGGACTATATGAAAGTTTTTGGATGCGGAATTGTACCATGATTAAAATTTTGAATTTTAGTAATATTTCGTTTTGATGTGATTATTTGTATAATATTTATAGTTATTAATTCCTTTGAATGATGATTTTTGTAGATGATTTCAAAGAAAAACTCGTTTGGATGCAATTAGAAATGAATGATTATTTTAAAATATTATAAGTGGAGATTATAAATGAGTGAGTATACATTAATGATTTATAATGAGTGATTAAAATTAAATTATTATTTTTAATAGTTAAAAATTAGTGATTACAATAATTTATTTGGATATGATTGTTTGAAGATAAATCATATAAACTCTTTTGTCATAGCTTGTTAATTACCTCAAACACTATGCCCATTAATGTTCAATTATATCTTAAAAGTTTTAAAAGTTGAATTTTAAGATTGGGTCTTTAATAGTTAATGTTCAATTATATCTTTAAATTGTCTAAATACACTATTTACCGGCTCCTCTACTTAAAATTAAATTTTGAACCAATAGTTGAATTATATATTAAATGCCTAGAGTAAAGAGAGAAGAAGAATCACTCAACTTCTATGAAATTTGTGATGACTTAATTTGTTTGCTCAACCCCTAGTTACATTGTTGCAATCATTCTTACGAAAATTTTAATTTCATTAATGGACCACTACTTTAGTGTTACAATTGACATCTCGTTGTTAAAAAGTTTAATTTTATGGTTTATAAAAACAATTTACTGTTGCATTCAATCTTTTATACTTTGTTTATTTCTTGAGATATGTCAATAACAAATCGTTCTTCCGCACTCTCGCATGATTTACCCTTTAAAGCAAAATTATTGGCACTTTTATACTAACTAAAAAACAGATCAATGAAAATATTGATGACATGTCGGTTTGATTGATTGACTGCAATTTAATTCAACTATCGGTATTTGGATAGTAATACTTAATATAGAGTTTGTAGTTTCCCGATTAAAAGAAAGAAAAAAACTAAAGAAATGATCGATTGCAAAATTTATTAAATCTTAAAATTATAAGACTTGATTATAATTATTAAATTTTTTAAAATGTAAAATTTAGAATATGGAAATGATATGTAATGTATGAAGGATGAGTAAAAATGAATAGGAATTAAAAAAAAAAAATCCAAATAATATCTATATTGATGAATAAAAGTTAGAGTACTAATAATTTTTGTTGTCTAAAAAAACAAAAATTAAAGAAGTAGCCATCTATATGATGAAGGCAATTTGGGTGCAGCTATGAACTTACACACAAATTTTTTGTTTCTTAAAAAAAAAAAACTGAGATGTGTGACGCCACATATGTATGACTTCATGGCTGCGGTGTAGCAGGCTGCACCCAAATTGCCATCGTATATGATTGTTTAATTTGAAATTTAAGATTATGGACATTTAAATGGGCTTTCCTAAATATGCCATATAAAAAATTACAAATTTAAAGCCCAGCACATTTTCCCGAATTTTGTTTTAAAAGCCCACATTTTCTCCGTGAACAATAAAACTGAGCCCACTTATAAAAATAAAAAAAAATGAAAAACTAAACCCTTTGAAGCTCATTGTGTGCTCCAGGCCACTTCTTTCTCATATTCTTGTTTACGCTGTCTTCTCTTCCGTTTCAGCAGCTTATTTTCGTTGCCGCCTTTCTCCCGTCCTCTGCCGCCGCCGCCGTCGTCTCAGCGTCCGCCGGCGCACTCTTTATTCCGACGAAATTTCCGCCGCCCTTCCCTCTTAATCTTTCACCACTCCAAAGAGGCTTTCATTCTTCCTTTTCCATGGGGAAGAAACGCAATAACGAGAAACAGAAGGTAATTCTACCGCCGGAGCTTCCACCAGAGGTCACCGAGGAAGATATCGAAATCTCCGATGAGGATTTGGACTTTGTCAAGGAGAATCGAGACTATGCCGTCTCTGTTTCCCGCCTAGACACGAAATCCATTACCAAGTACGTATTCACTTTCCATAACCTACTTTTGAGATTCTACTTTGTTTATTGCTGCATTGTAAGAGTTCGTAAACACTTCAATCTATTGTTCATGAAGGCACGTTACGCGCGTTGCTAATGTTGAAGAAGATGCTTTGGAGGCTTTGTACGAGAAACGTTTGCGCAAGAAGTTGCTGCAGAAACCAGAGGAAGAAATTAAGCCTCAGGTTGATCGCGTGGATGCTCTTCCCGTCAAAACACTTGACGGGACACTGTACTACCGGACGTGTATATATTACTTTTCTCTCTTTCTACTGCTAGCTCTATTTTAATGGCACCATCAATTCATTGTTTTCCTGCGTACTTAATGCAGCAAAAGCAACCGATGCGCCTGAAAATGGTGCCAATGAAGAGGAAGTGGAAGAGGACCGGGTAGATAATAGTATGTTGAAGTTAAATAAAGCAGAAAGGAGGGCAAAGCTAAAGAAAGGTAAGAAGGTTGCTAAGAAACAAGATGATGGAACCAAAGCCGAAGAAGTTCAACCAACCCCACAAGCAGCAGTTGTGGTATTATTCTGCTATTTTACTTTCCTACTTTATGTCACTCACTGTTTCAAGAAGAAAAAAATGTGGAAGTTCATTCAACTTGTTCTATTAATTATTAAGTAGTTTCAGAAGAGGTAGACACAGAGTTCTTGGTTTCAGTATGCTTGTCTGACTGACATTTGATACTGGATTTATTTAAGTATATAACCAACTTTCATTAAGTATAAGCATCGTATTAAGTATATAGCATCTTATTCCTTGGTTTGATTAAGATTAGTAATTAGCAACATTGGATAGTTTAGGGGGATATCCTTTACCACGCATTGACATCCCATTCATCTTCAAAACTCAGCCCTGTTAGCTTAATGTATTTGGTGGTTTCTGCATGAAAAAAATTCTCAATAACATTGTTGGTGCATTTCATCAATTAGAGGATTTTGGTTTGTGCCCTGCTGACTGTTTCAAGGGTTCTTTTTAGTCATCGTGGTGTGCTATTTGTTATACTTTTGAACTTGTTGCCATCTGTATCCAGAGATGCATTGGCAATGGTAATTCACACTTCTTTTTTGGCATGATTCATGGGCTTGATTGCAATCTTACTGTTCTAGAGGTTATTGAAATGGGCCTCGTCTTTCTGATCAATTTCCATCCATTACTATATGACCTGTAAAAGATTCTTGGGTTTGGCCTCCAATATCATCTGCTACCCAATTCTGTCTATTATTTGATATTTTAATACACTAGTTTATGTCTTCTCCAGATTAAACATTACATTTTCTGTAATTATCATTCTGCTCTTGAAGGACAAAATGTTGTTTTAATATTCATTCCACTAGCAATTAGGAACCGTATAGGCTTTTTGTACATTGTTCAATATGTCACTGTCTTGTATGTTATCCCCTTTAATTATTGTATACTTGATCCTTGCATTTGTCATTAACGTCCTCATGATTCTAGACTATATAACTATTATCTTGATCTAATATGTTTGTTTCATTAAATGATATTTCTTGTTTTTTTTTTTGAGAATATTAAATGATATTTCTTTGTTTAGGCTGAAGTGTTGGAAGATCTTACTACTGAAAAGACATTTGAAAGTAAGAAGCAGAAACTTGCAGAGCTAGGAATTGCGCTTCTAGAAGACCCAAATGCCAATATTAAATCTTTGAAGGAGATGCTACAAATCATTAAGGATAATGATCAAGCAATTGTGAAGCTCGGACTTCTATCATTATTGGCTGTTTTTAAAGACATTATACCTGGGTTTGTCCCATGCTTCTGAGTTCATAATATATTTGTTATTTGTCTTAGTTGCATTGTTTGCTTATTACACTGTTATGGAATGCATATACAGTTATCGGATTCGGTTTCCAACAGATAAAGAGCTAGAAATGAAAGTATCCAAGGATGTTAAGAAAATGCGGAACTATGAGTATACTCTTCTCACTGCTTATAAGGTTTGTGCTCCTGTTTAAATCCATCTTTCCATGGAGTCTCTTAATGGTGCCTGTAATTGGAATGAAGTTATGCAGAAAAATAAAATCATCACAACGCTACAGTGCTTCAATGAAGTTATTTGTGGCATGTGATTAGATCTTTGCTTGATTTTTTTTGAAGTGAAATCTCTGTATGATATTATACATGAAGTGCACCTTTTGAAATCATGTAGATAACAATTTTTTTGCAAGTCTTTCAATTGATGCATTAGGTATCTGATACTAGATAATTTATTCTTTCGTAGTGTAGACTGAAACTTCCAATCTGATACTAGTTAATTTAAAAATGTGGGATCTAGATGCCTTAATTGTTAAGAGGATTTTTATGTATTACCTATCTGACCTTTTCTATCTGTGGATAATTTTGTGCATACACTTTTGCAGGGATACTTGCAGAAACTAATGTCATTAGAAAAATTGGCGTCTTTTCAACATTTGGTTATTCGCTGTATCTGTACTTTGCTTGATGCAGTTCCCCACTTCAACTTTCGAGAGACGTTGTTAGGTATTGTTGTAAAAAACATAAGCTCCTCTGACGATGTTGTAAGGTTAGACTTTAAAGTTTCTGTTCTCTCCCTAATTTTTTTTTTCTTCTCATGAGCTAATATGGAAGGTTATATATCCCTGTCATCAAAGGTTTTAAAATTTTAAAATAAAATTGTCCACTGGCATTGTGCACAACTTTTAATTTCCACAGTGAAAAAACAGCTCACATCGTCATGAAATTGTGAAAATTTAAAACCTTTGGACATGTTTTCCATTCCTGGCTTCTAAAAATGTGCTTTGTGTGTTTTTATCCTTGGCTATATATTTTGAAAGACCGGGTTTTAGAATTTTTTGATATATATATATTTTTTCTCTCCTTAGAATATGCTTCAGATTTTATGCTTTAATGAAAGGCTATATATCCTTGTCATCGAATGTTTTAAATTTTTAAGAATAAAATTGTCCATGAGCATGAGCACAACTTTTAATTTCCACAGTGAAAAAATAGCTCATGTCATCATGAAATTGTAAAATTTTGTAAACCTTTGGACATGTTTTCCATTCCTGGGTTCTGAAAATGTGCTTTGTGTGTTCTTATATTTGGCTATATATTTTGAGACACCGGGTCTTAGATTTAAAAAAAAAAAAATTTCTCTCGGAATTTGCTTCAAATTTTTTGCTTTAATGATATTTGTGGGTTGGCAGAAAACTTTGTTGTGGTACTATCAAGTCTTTATTCAACAATGGCGGGAAGCATGGTGGTGAAGTGACTGTGGAGGCTGTTCGCCTGATTGCTAATCATGTTAAATTTCATGACTGCCAATTGCATCCTGATTCCATCGAGGTTTGAATTCTCATTTTTGTATTTTTCTTCTTTTTTCTCCTTTTCCTTGTAGCAACAGGGATCGTGCTTTCTTTTAGAATTATTTTTATTTTATTTTTTTAAATTTCGAAAATCAGTATGTTCTGTGACACGTCACATGGTTTTACATTTATGGGATCAGAATAAAATTATAATTTTTAGTTTCTATTTTACATCTAACCGTATTAGCCCACACGGTATCAGCCTCTTCAGATCATTTCTCTTGGAGAAGATCTTGAGGCTATTTTAGCCTTTTAAGTCATTGTTTAAATTTTGTGTGTGCCTGTGTTATGGTCATTAAATATGGGGTTCTGTTTCTTGTATTGACACCTAAAGTTATAATGCACCTGAAGCAAGATTCATGAAAATGGAAGACCACAGTAATCTATTGGAGCCATCTTTAAAGCCATCTATTACATTGATCGATTTTGGAGTTATTAACTCCTATTTTTGGGATTATCAACCTTTTGACTTTATTGACTTAGTGGAGATGTTTTTGTAATAGTTTTGATAGAACCTTTTGTAACTTTTTCATACATCAATGAAATTTTTTTATTTTCTAAGTTAAATACTTGAGACTCAGTGATAATTTAGGTTTCTGTTGTCTTCCAAGTCTTTCATTGGTGAATTTTGATTAAAACGCACAGAATTATGCCTGGTTGGATGAAACAAGGATCAAATGTTGAAACCTATGTCATGAGTAGTTTCCAGATGTTAAATTATTTAAAGTTGTATTGTTCATATATATTATTATTTTTTGGAATGAAACTTTGAAGTGCGGTCTTCATTTCCTTGGGTTTAGTTTTTTTTCTCTCATTCTTTTTTACATTTTTTTGCAACTTCTATCAGCCTTTTGTACATTTAACATTTGACGAGGATCTGCGGAAAGTAGAAAAGAAAGAAGAGCACGTTAAAGTTAAGTACAATAAATACAAGAAAATGAAGAAGCGTGAGGAATCAAGTAACAAGCAGGGGAATGAAGGAAAACAAAGTATGAGGACAAAGTTTACCGAAGAGGTACCTTTTATTATTATTATTATAATGTCCTTGGTTTCACATTTGATTGGACATTTTTTTGGTTAGTAATTGAAGAATGTTTGTGATGGTATTCTCATAGGTTGCTGCTGATTACAGGGCTGCTTCTCTTGCTCCAGACGTAATGAAGCAAAGAGAGATGCAGTCAGATACACTCTCTGCTCTATTTGAAACATATTTCCGGATCTTAAGGCGTACAATGCACTCATTAACTGCTAGGTAATTTCCTTGGCATGTAGAGCTTGCACATTTGTGATGCGTATGTGCTTATATCTGTGCGAGTGGGAACTAGGCTGCATTACATCTCTTACTTGGTATTCATTTAATTATACTTTAATTTGTTTAAAATTAAATATCTTTTAGGAAGTATCTCATTAGAATTGTATCTCTAACTAAAATTTTCAAATACTTAATAAATACAAAGAAAAATAGGTGTTTTATTTGAAAAGAAGGGTACAGAGCCAAAGAAGAGCAAACCAACAGTTCAGTTCCTCTTTTTTAGCTAAATGCCAATGAGTGGCAGCAATTAAAAGTTAAATCGATTTACTTCTAATTGGGAGGCTCCTTTTGGCTCGAGTCTTTGACTTGACGTTGCTGTACACTTTAGAAATTTAGGAAACCTAGTCTCTGCTTGAACTATCCTAAACTATCCTGAAGCACGGACTTGATTGATTATTGAAGGCTGTGGTGTATTGGTATTTTCCGTCTTCATTGATTTTCAATTGTTTTTTATTGTACTTTTCATCTTCAACAATTCAGATTGCTGAACCATATTTCTTTCATTTATTATGAAGGCCTGAAGCAGATATTACTGCATCTACTACCAGCCCTTTTGGATCTCATCCTCTGCTTGCTCCCTGTTTGAATGGATTGGGGAAGTTCTCACACCTCATCGATTTAGATTTCATGGGTGATCTTATGAATTATCTAAAAAGGCTTGCTTCCGGTGGTGATAATTCTTCCGATAAACAGTCACATTGTTTGACTGTGTCTGAGCGTCTTCAGTGTTGCATTGTGGCATTTAAAGTAATGAGGAAAAACCTTGATGCTTTGAATGTTGATCTACAAGATTTTTTTGTCCAGCTATACAATATTGTACTCGAGTACAGGCCTGGGAGGTTAGTGTTGAACTCTAAAACATTATGCTAATATTGTTGCTGGTTCCTCTAAAAGCAAGCTTCGTTCATGTTTGTTTCAAGGATTTGTTTGAACATTTATGTTTTTCATTATTACAAGTTATCTGATAACCCTGATCATTTGAAAAATCACTGATGAATGCTGCACTAGGATCCATCAGCGAGGCATCCAATCATTATGTGAACGTCAAATGAAACTACTATCCTTTTAATTAATGCATTAATGCTTTTAACTCTTCAAGGATTTTCATACATTACTTGCTTATCCACATGAAAACCATAGCAATTCCCATTATGATTTCAAGGGTGCATTTGGGGCAATGGTTGGATTATTATAAAAGGTTATTATAATAGGGGAGGTTATAATACCCAGTATTTTTTTTGAAACAAGGTAACCACGCCCATCCCTAGGCCAGGCACTGGAGACATCGATGTATTTGGTGTGCGATGTTATTATAACAGGATTTATAATAATCTATGTTTGATTTGCAAGTTATTTTACGAGAGAATTATTATAACAGGACTTATCCTAACATGGCTGAAGAGTTGTTATTGTTGGGATGCGGGTTGTGGGCTAACCCCATTGGTAAACACGGGTCAAGATATTACAATCTAACTTAATCCACCTTTAAACAAAGGCCCAAACGCTAGGGTAGTTCATCTATGTCCAGTTCAGTGGTCTTGCCTTGGGGTGCTTGTTATGAAGCAATTGTTAATCACGAAGAGTGGGCCTTACTATTAGTACTTATATTTTCTACTTTTTATTATTTTTCCTTTTCCTTTTCCTTTTATTTTTATTATTTTTCAAATGTGTAGCAAGTAACATTCAAGTTTCACTCTCAGAGATCGAGGTGAAGTGTTAGCTGAAGCTTTGAAGATAATGTTGTGCGATGATAGACAACATGACATGCAGAAGGCAGCTGCATTTATTAAGCGTTTGGCTACTTTCTCATTATCCTTCGGATCTGCAGAGTCGTTAGCAGGTCTATTAAGAAGCTTCTTGAAGTCCTTTTACTTACGAGAATGTTATACTGATTTTTACTGTTATTTAACCAAGAATATGTTATTATGTTTGGACTATTTACAGCCTTGGTCACCGTAAAGCATCTTCTTCAAAAAAATATCAAGTGCCGCAACGTTTTGGAAAATGATGCTGGAGGAGGTTCAGTGTCTGGCTCTATTGCGGTAATTTTCTCATTATAACTATTTGGAATATATGACAATTTTTCAAAAAAAACTTCACCAAAGAGATTTTATGTAGCTTTCCAGCAGTTTTAATATTACTTAGGTTAAAACATCATTTTGTGATTTTTAGGTTTGATTCATTTTGGTCTCTGGACTTTCAAATGTTCAATTTTAGTTTTTGAATTGAGGTTTGTTTTATTTTGGTCTTTTGACTTTCAATTTCAGTCAAAAGAGAAGTTTACTTTTCTTTCTGGATCTTATCTCACTCCCCTAAAACAGTAGTTAGTGACCAAATTTTGATTGGAATTGGACTTTTAAAAGTCTAGAGACCAAAATAAAACTAATTTCACAGTTCAAGGACTAAAATTCGATATTATTTAGGGTCCGAAATGGAACAAACCTCAAACGGATGAAGCTGATATTTTAACCTATCATCTAATTATAATGATCTTGTACCAGCCATTGAAATTGAACTTATTGATTTGATACCAAGCATTCTTCCTATTCTCTTTGATGATTTAATAGTCAAAGATGTCGGTGAGATCCAGAGTTTATAGGTTCAATTCATGTTGATCAGGTATGATATGAGGTGACGAGCCTCTGGTCAAGAGGGTCTTGGGAAACTAAGATATTATGAGTTTAATTTATGATGACCACCTACTTAAGAATTAATTTCCTACAGATTTTCTTGATATCCAAATGTTGGAGGGTCAGGTAATACGTCCCGTGACCATAGTCGAGGTGTGCGTAAACTGGTCAGGACAAACAAAGATATAAAAAAAAAATACTAGGCATCCTTCTTTCCATTCCACCCTGAGATGAACTAATTTTTTGGTAATTTGATTTGCAGAAGTATCAACCATATGCCTCTGATCCAAATTTGAGTGGCGCTCTTGCTTCTGTCCTTTGGGAAGTTAATCTTCTGTCGAAGCATTATCATCCAGCTGTTTCAACTATGGCTGCTAGCATATCAAACATGAACAGTACTCAACCCCAAGTCTATATCTCCACTATTCCTCCCCAACAGGCATTCAAAGACTTGTCGCTCGAACACGAATCTTTTAACCCACAATTCAACGTCAAAAAGGCTAACAAGAGGAAAAGAGCTACCGAACCTTCCCTATCTACTTTCGATACGTGCAGTGCCATTGACGAAAATGAAGTGAAGGAAAAACTTTCAGCAAGATTCTCTCTTCTCCGGGACATCAAGGACAATGAAAGATTGAGGACTGAATTGGACCGTTCCACTTTGTCTTTGCAGCTATATGAAGAATACAAAAGGCAAAAGAAAAAATGTAACAAGTCCATGAATGTTTGATTAATCCTTGCAGACTCCACAAATTTTGACACTATTTATGTAATATTTGAGTTCTGAATTCGGGTTCGATTGCTTAGGCCGCAAAGTAACGTTAGCATATACACAAGAAGCAATCTTTAGAGCTTCAATTTGAGCAGGTGAAGAAGAATTTTCAACAGACTGATATGATTTGTGAGTGCCTATTTGTATTAGTAGTTCATATTTCATCAATTTATTTAAAATAGAAATGATATGTAATGTATCTCATTTAGACTATGTAGATGACAAGCAAGCAAAATTAAAGTCTTGAAAGTTTTGTTTTAATGCATCAAGTCTTCACCTAATGATTGTCAACTCAGTTAATAGATCATGTAACCAAAACAGCAACAGCATGTCAATCAATTCCCAACTTTAATTTTATAAAGTAATATTGAGCTGTTTTTTAACTTGGAAAAAAACAAGAAATTTATGCCAAAAATAAATGAAAGAAAATAAATGTAAGGCATGTGAGTGTACAGACTCCACATGGGGTTTCTGGTGTAGCATTTGCCATTTCTGTCGGATCTTGGAAGATTATTTCGCTATGCGATCTTACACTGCATAAATACCTTTGGCTTCTCCAAATTGATGAAGACAAATTAGTAACTTCTTCATTATCGGCAAATTTTGAGAATTCTTAAAACTATTTTCAAACTTGAAAGATAAGTAAAAATAAATTTTAACTCTGAAAAATTTTCTCGTACTAAATAGAGCTAAGTTTAAATTAGAGAAAAATAAAATAAAAGAAGTTTCAATTCGAGTCTAAAAGGTATATTTTATTTATACTATGAAAAAAAAAAAAAAAAAAACAACGATGGTACACCCACCATGTGAGACAACAGCGCAAATCAAGGGATTTCATTTTCAAACTATTATTAATATCCGTTTTTTTTTATGGCAGTTTTTTCCTCATTTTTTTCCACATATTATATCTGTCGTATCAAATTTTAATCACCGATGGTTTCCAATCATTTTTTTTCCTTTCGGTTAAAATACTATTTTAATATTACTTAAAAAAAATCTGTTTTACTTTAGGGAAATTACAATGTGTGATCTAGTTTAATAAAATAATTATAAATTTAGTAAAATTTAAAAATATTTGCAAATTTAGTCAAATATACGGTATTATTATTCATCACACAATATTATTTAAGATATTAATAAAGTATTTTGTATTATTAATACATTATTATCTATTATTGATACAATATTATATGTTATTAGTGCACTATTGTGTATTAATACAATATTATATATTAATTATACCGTATAACAGCATGACTATGATTGCTATTTTTTTTTTCTAGCATGGTAAATATTTTTTTAATTTGACCTACCTTTATTTTATGTAGCTTCAAATATCAAGATTTAGTTAATATATTTTTTAATAAAGTTTTAAATTAGTCGAGACTAAAATAAAATAAATTTAAAAGTAGAAAGTCAAAGTGATATTTTATTTTATTTTTTTCTCTAATTCTCTTGACTTGTAACGTGACTTGTTTGGAACATAAGCACGCTTACATTATTTCAGCCTTAATAATGGCCTCACCTACATTATTTTTGTTACAATCAATGTGACTCCTCATCCAATTAATCATTTCTCTAAGTTTTTTACTCTTTGCTTATTCTTCAATTCATCATATATTATAATACTAGTATCCAAGATTATGTGTGTGAATGGAGAGAATATGGGTTACTTAATTCTTTAAATTGACCTCCTTTAATCATATGCATTACAAGTTGTTATATTCTTTACAAATATATGTGTGTGTGAATGTTTGACTTATATAATATAGTATTGATGACCATATATTAATTGTATAGTAAACACATCCATATAGTTTTGACCCATCAAAGCTTTCATTGAAATTAAATAAATGCCTTATATGAAAGCCATGTGGTTGCCCCTTTGATTATCATACTGTTCATAAACAATTAGTGTTGATTGGGGGGCTGATTTGGGATGTGTTGAATGGTTAAAAACATATGACATTGATAATATAAGCTCCATGATCTTCATATTTGGCCTTTCTAACTATTCATGTCATGTGATAGATAACTGAAACTATATTGGCAAATGGCAATGCATTATCTCTCAAACTAACATATGTATAAAAAGAATAAAATATAATCTTATCTCCATTCAAGAAACCCACATTCTATTTTATTTTGTTTTTTTTTTTAAATGAAGAAACCCACATTGTGAAGGGTGGGAAATGTGGCTAGAATTCATCAATGCATTGAAATAATCATAATTATAAGTGTGGAAAAACCTTCTATGATTATAATTATTGCAAGTAAGAACAAGAAAAATAAAAAATCAAGCACCATTTGTTGCTAATTGGGGTCAAACAAGGAATTTGAAAAAGTTAGAGTCAACTTTAAGAACATGACTTGTATTAGAACAATATTGACAGCAAAATGTAGATTAATTACTTAGTTGCTAATTCCAATTATAATAGGGCATAATTTGAATTTTTATATGAAATAAAGTAATTTAAATATATCTAGCAATAGATCATTATTTATCACAAATTCTCCTATGGAAAGGATGATGAGTTAATGGTTTTATTGTTTGGAAGTAATCTTGTATCACAGATTCGATCTAAAAAATCAATATTTAACTCTATGTGGTCCCCTCTCCCAACTCGGACTAAAAAAAAAATTACAAATTCCCCTAAAATCAATACATCCAAATCTTCAAACAAAGGAGGCGGCTTGATTATTAAGTTATGCTTTCCAAGTTCAAAACTCAAAAGTAAATTTAATTGTAAATTATTTTTATTATCTTATTGGGTGTAGGTAATTTGGGAAAACTTCAATTTTCAATCCACTATAATTGATTTGTATCCTCATTTTAAAAGTTCGAATATCTACCCTCTAATATTTATTGTAAACTAAAAAAAAGCTAATATATATTTTTATCAATTAAGAGATTAGATGTTGAAATTTCCACCCCCATATTAAAAATAAAAATAAATGTTAAAATAATATTGTTTTATTCATTTACTTTTTAAACTTAGTTTGATTTTAGAGTTATCTTTTATTAAAATTGGTTCGACCATAATTATAATTTTAGTACATTGTGAATATATACTTTAAAAAAATAAAAAAATTATTGACAATTTGTTTTAAAATTTTTATTTTTATTGAACAACATTAAACAGGAAGGAATTGGAGACACTAAAATTTACAAGAATATCACCAGAGTTTTGTTTTTGTTAGCATATAGACTATTAGAGAATATTTATTAAAAAAGAAATTAACAAAAACTGAGTTTAACTCATTTTAAGTTTTATTAAAATTACATGAATAAGAATAACAATAAATCATATTTTAAAGTATATGGATTAAAATAATATTTGAACAAATAATAATGATCCTTCCATGTGATAAGCTGCTATTGGACAGTGGTGAAGCTGTTTTGGGATCACATTTCTCCAATTGGGTGGCAAAGAAAATTGTGGATATTTGCTTATCTCTCTTGGTTAATAAATTAAAAATGCATTAATTTACAAAATGGGCCATGAGTTCCATTAATGATCAAGTTAAGCATAATAATTACAATTAGAAGAAACATAATAAATTTGTCTTCTTTTGCAAAATTAAAAAGTGATGGCCGATCAACCCACCACTAAAAAACAAATTGAAAAGGACGATTCCCCTTTCCACCACAAAATTTGTTAATATTTACAAATAAATTAGTGAAAATAAAGAGATTCTAATGTCTTATTAGTCATTTAGAGGAGTATTAGATTTCTCATCTTCTTTTATCTTTTTCTGTCTAAGTCATTAAAGTTGTATCTAATTGACACACTAAACGACATATTCCAACTAACACTAACAATAATTGTGAGTTTGAAGATTCTCATTTTTTTCTTCCTAATTTTGAATTTTTTAAATTAAATTTATAAACACTACTTTAATCTATGCATTTTCGTGTTATATTATCTGCCTTTTCCCACCTTTTAAAAAAACAATCAATGTTTTGAAATTTTTTTTTAAAAAAATGCAGTCTTAAATTTTACTAAAAACTCAAGTATTTAGATGTTTTTTATGTTACAAAATTCAAGTATTTATATGTTATTTATTCTATTATTATTATTTTAGGGCTTTTTGAATATCGAGAAGTTACTTGCATGCACTTAGACTATTTTTCATGAATAAATCTACAACATTTGTTTGTAAGAAAATTCGTTAGATATTAATTTATAGGTTGTTACTCATCACATATTGAATCTACAACTTTTTAATTCCTTATTATTCTCTTGACCGGATAAACCTTTGATAGTTAAAATTCAAATATTTTATTAAGAAAAATGTGTGATCAAAATTTATAGAGAAACAAAATAAGAAAACAAGTTAATTTAAATAAATAAATGGTTCAAAAGATTCTCTATTTTATAATGGATTTTTTATTGATTTAAATGGAATAATTCTATTGGATTGATTAATGTGCTAACAATCTAATAAGTTCTGTAAAGCAAATTGAAATCATGATTGGTTGATAATCATTAGGCTTTGTATTAGTTCCCTATTTTGAGAGTAGTAGTGGTAGGTGAAAGGTGATCTCTGGCATGATTAAGTTAATTTCGTTATTACAACTAATTAATTAATACCAAATCCTTACGTAAGTGTGTTTTAAAATACGTTTGCAAAAACCCATTTCGATTTATAAGTTAGGTAAATACCATCGTAATTATAATTTATTATAAGTCAATGAAATAGAAATTTTGAAAAATAATTGGTACTAAGCAATTGACTTTATAAGTTAAGAAAATGGAAGATTTGTTTTTAATCCAACAATAATTTGACCGGATAGATTCCAACATATTAGCTTAACTCTTTGATTATAAAATTATACAT
>JBBMKA010000001.1:8979266-8991953 GCA_037833695.1 Sechiopsis laciniata
TTCATTTGAATATATAATTTCACTAAAAAATATTTATTTTATCTAAAAAGTAAAGTAATTAAATAAGATAAAAAAAATTATTAAAAAAACTAAAAAAAAAATGTAAACGGGGCGGGGATCGGGGAAACGGGGATGGGGAATGCATTCCCCGTCCCCGGCCCCGTTCCCCGCGGGGAAAATGGATATCTATAGGAGTAGCCCATGCTGACGAAAAAATGATGTATGCCGACATAAAATGGTCTAAGTCGACAGAAATAACATTAGTCGGCTTTGAGCATCTACGACGACGGAAATATCGTCAATCGATGTTGAGCATCTATGCAGACGAAAATATCTTCCATCAGCATTGACTCTATAAGCCGACGGGACATTGTTCCGTTGACTTAGACCATCTATGTTGATGGAACATTCCATCGGCGTAGTATCCTTGGTTTATTTTTTTTTTAACAAATTAATACATATTATTTTTAATAAGAAACACAATAAAGTCTAATTAAGACAAATAAACCTATAAACAATGTTCTTCAACATTCCAAGCTAATGTTCAACATTCCAAATAAACCTAATCCAACTACAACTTACAAGAAATAAACTTAAGAATGTATTCCTAATAAACAAAAAAGTGGCGTAAGGCCAAAACGTATCCTCCACTTACTCCTTCATCTTTGCAGCAATAGACTACCTGAAGAAAACAACAACAAAAAACTATGATAACGTACCACAAATACATATACAAATCAAAGATAAAGCATACAACAACACACGCTAACTCTACTTATAAAGCTTTCAAACCTAAACTATAACCATAACTTGTAAACTATAACTTGTAATTAATATTTCAAACTAACTAAAACATTTTGAACATTACAACTACACTTAAAATAACACAACCTAAATAACTCTATACAAATTTCGGCAACATGACGACATGTTTTCAATTTACCCCAAAAAATGTAAACCTGTTAACATGTATATGTGAAAAAATTATGGCTATCTTTGTTGCAAGATAGCCATAATATAATCAAATTCAAACATATTTCTATCTAAGATTAATAGTACCTATCAAAATAGTAAATATTAATGTGGTTATCTTTGTTGTAGGATAGGCACAACCAAATAAATTAGAAACGTACCTACTTGGATAAACCACTACCATTATTGATCTTCCTCAACACCTCTGCTATATGTGCTTGCGTCTGGGTCAGCTAATCTTGAAAGGACGCAACCGAATCTCGAAGCTCTTGGTGGTCTACCATGAGTGCTCTTACCTCTCGTTCAGCTCATGCTCAAGTTGTGAAACTCCACTAAAAGTCGAGGACGAGGAACCTTTTCCCAATTTGCTATGTGGCATATAGCACATGCCTTAGATCCCATTTGTGCGCCGCTCTAACAGAGCTTACTAGATTTCGGCCTGTGTTAGGAGTTCAGCCCCTTCAATAGTGGAGGATGATAACTCTCAATCAAAAAGTTATTTAGTCCTTTTATGAGATTTATTTTTTGCTGATTTCATTCTTTGCATGTGTTGATAATAAAATGGTATTAAATAAGAGAATTGGGTAGGAAATACAATGCATGCATGACCACTTGGAGACTACGATCACGAAATTAAGGAATTAATGAATTTTAGAAGTGAAAATTGAATGGTTGAAGCTAGTAGGTGTTCGTTTTAAGAATCCAAAAATCTCGCTTGTGATATAATTCAGGAGCTTGGAATGTTGATAGTTTTGCATCAACCGAGGGCTATATGCATGAAGCAAGAAGTGTTCCAAGCTTGGGTAGAAGAGAAACCATGTCGGGAGCATTCACATTCAAACTTAGCCAGAATTCGAACATCTCATAATTGTGCATGTGCGAGCTGTTGGTGAAATATTTGGAGATTTTAGCCCTCGGACTCGTGGCAGCCTGGGAAGGGATGAAGCCTGCCTTGAGAATGTGACCTAGAATCTGAGTCATTGATCTCGACACTAGAGGCCTTCTTTAAAAGTTAAATAGATGGGACATTAACCTTTAGATATTTAGGTGATTGTAGTTTGAGCTATTTTTAGTTCCTTTGGAGGATATAAAGTGGTAGTTTCTTTCTCTGTTTGGTTGTGTGCTGCGATTGTTTACTCTATTCTCATTGGTTTCAAAATGAATATGAGCTAAACATCAAAAAGTGAAACGAATGTAAGATTATTAAAAGTGAACGTTTCATAGCTATTTGGTTTTTTGTTTTTGAAATTTAAATTTATATTTATTCAAATTTTCTATTATGTGATCTATCTTTCCTATTATGTATTCCATTTTTTATCTGAAAAATATGTGAATACTAACCAAAATTTTAAAACAAAACATATATTTGGAAACTACTTTTTCTTTTTCTTTATTTTTTTCTAAATTTTGATTTAATTTTTAAAAATATAAGTAAGATATAAATATCTAAGTAAGAAAAAACATATAATAAGATACTTATGTAAACTTAAATTTCAAAAATAAAAAATAAAATTGTTATGAAAAGAGCTAAACTTTTTGAGGATAGCTATAAAGTTTAAACAAAGTTATTTAGAAATGAATAAAAAGTGGATTCTTAATTAAGATGTACCTTGCCTCCTGCTTCTCAACTTTTATGAGGTTTATACCACAACTATATGCAACACAGATTTTTATCATTACATGAGGAAAAAACTACTTCAACAAAGATTTTTTTTTTTTTTTTTTTTTTTTTTTTTTTTTTTTAGAGTAAATATACTTGTTGAAGTTTTGATATTTTATTAGTACTAATTCTATTTTTTGGTTTATCATATGTAAGCCCATTGGGCCTTTAACTTTAGGGTTGGGTTTGTATCTTTTAGTATTTAATGTTGTTTTAGGTTCCAATCCAATATAGCCTCCAGCAGTACAATTTTGAATGCATTTCTACATTTCACTACAATGCTCTTCCTTTTCTCTAAATTCTATTAACTTTAGATATAGTTATTTCGTACCAGCCATTAAAATTGAACTTGTTTGATTCAATACCAAGCTTCCTTTTTCTCGCATTGATGCCCAACTTTGATAGCAGAAATATCAGCCACATGCCACCTCTAATCCAAATTTGAGTGGGGCTTTTTGTTGGTCAATATATACAGTTAAATTTACTTCAATCTATCGACTTAAAATTTTAGGTCAATTGGTGATTTAACATAATTCAAGATGATATAAGAACTCGGTTAATTATTAAGGAGTGGCTTAGTGGTCAAAGAGAGATTTGGAGTTGATGGATTTAATCCATGATGACCACGTACCTAAAAATTAATTTCTTACAAATTTTTTTAACATTCAAATCTTATAATATCAAGCAGTATATCCTTTGACGAGACTTGTGGAAGCACTATATCAAACATATTTATAGTGCTCAAAATCAAATCTATATTTTCAGTATTTCTCCCCAACAGGGCTTCAAAGACTTGTCGCTCGAGCATGAGTCTTTTAACCCACAATTTAACGTCCGGAAAATTAACAAGAGAAAATGAGCTATTGATGGAATCCGTTAATTAACTATTTTGTTTTTAAATTTTTTTTTTTCTCTCCATTTCTTTACCATAGTGATTTTTTCTTCCTAATTTAATTAAAAGAAAAAAAAAAATAAAACTACGTTTTTGAGTTTCTAAAATTTAAGTTTATTTTTATTCAAAATCTCTACAAACCATTTCATCTTTCTCTTTAAGGAAAATGTGAATTATCACCAAATTTTAGAAATCAAAACAAAATTTTGAAAAGCTACTTTTTTTTTTTTTTTTCAATTTTCAATTTGGGTTTTAAAAACATATGTAAGATCTAGTTTTTTTTTTTTTTTTTTTTTAAATTATTGTTCCACATATTGGAACCCTATCACATTGTGTTTGCAGCTACATGATTAATCAACGCCGACCCTCAAATATTTTGTCGTGATAAAATGTCATTTTCCAGCAAATTAAATGTTGTAATTTGGATCAATTGCTTGAATAACATTAGTTAAATTGTACACGCAAGGAGCAATAATCTCTAGAACTCCAGCTTGATCAGCAAGGTGAAGAAGAATTTTCAACAAATAGATATATGATTTTGTGAAACCCTATATAATATATATTTGTTTTTGTAGTTGGAATTAAAATATAGAGCGTATATATAAATTATGACAACCAACCAAAATTAAAGGTGGTCAAAAAGTTTTAAAGGGATCAAGTCTTCACCTAATGATTGTCTCCAAGCATACGCACAACTCATTAAATAGAGCGTCTAACCAACACCATATCAATCAATTCCCCAACTTTCATTTTTTAGTATAATATTATTATATTTGACCCCAATTTCTTTTTTGTTTTTTTAATTTAAAATAATAATAAATTTACTATGATATTAAGAAATGAAAGAAAATAAATGTAAGGCATGTGAGTGTCTTTCAGAAATCCACATGGGGGTTTGTGTGTGATATTTGTTGCCTCTTCTCTCGGATCTTGGAAGATTGATTTCGCTGTTAAAATACACTATACAAATCTCTTACCTTGCCCTTCTCCAAATTCCATGAACACAAATATATTATTCATTTTTCATCTTCTTCTTTCTGCTTAAAATGAAAATGCAAGGAATACAAAATAAAACAAACAAAAGTCAAAATCAGCTAACTAGGTGTGTTTGCATTGGATTCCCTAGAAAAAGTGGAATAGAGCGGAGTGATGAGATGGAAATTAATAATATAACTAATTAACTACTCGTTTAGAGGTTAGTGTTATTAATAGTTTTGACGTAATTAATTATTTATTTGAGAATTAGTATTAATGATGATTGTTACTTATTTTAAGATAGTGTTAATAGTGGTTAATGGAAGGTTTAATTTTTACAAGAATATGGATGTTTATCACTTTTCTTCTCTAACAGGGTAATTGACTGGCACAAACATCTTTTATTCTTTTTCCAGATTCTAGATTTGAATCTTATGAGCAATTATCATACTATAAAACTTTATTGGCCCAATATTATGGTGGATTTGGTTGAAATGAAACAAACTAATTTTCAATGATCGCATTAAAAGCAAGATAAGCTAATCTCTTTCCGAAAATATTATTACTATGACTCTTCGTGGTGTACTAAAAGTAAATTTTTCGGCTTCCATAACTCTTATAATTGAAAAACTTCCTTATAGCTCTATTGTATGCTCCTTGCCTACCTCTTTTGAATGAAAATATCTTTAAAAAAAAAAAAAAAAAAAAAAAAACTAAAAATCTTATGTTTAATGGATTTGAACTCAATTTATATTTGGTTTTCCGTTTACAAAACTATCACTTTTGAATTGACACATGACAAAAAAAAAAAAAAATAGTAATAAAAAACTCATCAACAATATTTGGGATTGAACATAGGTGCCATATTAATTACGTAATTTAGCTCACATTGACATTAATTAACAAAATAAAACCTAAGTTTAAATTCCAATATATTCTAAGAATCAAATCCATGACCATAGAGTAAAAATTGATTAACACTAAATCAGATAACCAATGGTGCCACCGACCCATTCGATAATATACATGTTATCGAGTAATAAATAAAACAAAGCATAGTACACCCACCATGTGATATAACAACGCAAATGAAGGGATTTCATTTCAAACTATTATATAAATAAGTATCCGTCATCTTGTTGGCAGTTATTTTTCTTCATTATTATTCAACATATTATATTTGTCATATAAATTTATAATCACTTTGGTGGCTTCCAATCATTTTTCTTTTCTTTTTTTCTCTCTCATTTTCCTTTGCTTGTAACGTGACTTGTTTGGAACCTAAGCACGCTTACATTATTTCTGCCCTAATAATGACCTCTACATTATTTTTGTTACAAACAATCGATGTGACTTCCCATCCAATTAATCATTTTCTCTAAGTTTTTTTTGTTGGACTCTTTTGCTTCTTCTTCAATCCATCTTATATTATAATACTAATGTACAAGATTATGTGTGTGAATACAGAGAATATTGGGATTTTAATTCTTTAAATTGACCTCAATTAATCATATACATTACAACTTGTTATATTCTTTACAAATATACTTGTATGTGTGTGAATGCATAGCTTATAATATAATGTTATATAATAATTAATGTATCATTCGTATAGTTTTGACCAATCAAAAACTTTCTCTGAAATTAAATAAATGCTAGATATGAAAATGAATGAATGATGTGTATAGAAGCAGCCATATATATCCTTGGCCCTTTGATTATCATATGGTTCATTAATAAATTAATGTTTGGTTTGGCTGATTTGAAATGTTTTGTTTTTAGTACAAATGGGGGAGGAGGACTACACATCCTACATGGAGGGCACTACTTTTCTTAAATAAATGAAAATAAAATATCGATTGTGACCGTGGTGTTGAACTCGATTACCATCAAATAATAAAACAAATGCGCTACCAAACCTATTAATCTGATTTGAGATGTTGAATAATTAAAATAATATGACCATTGATAAAATAAGCTCTATGATTTTCAGATTTGGCCTTTCTAAGTATTCATATCATGTGATAACTGAAACTATATTGGCTATGCATCTTCTCTCTAACTAACATATGATTATAAAACAATAAAAACCTTATCTCTATTAAAGAAATCCACATTCTGAAGGTTGGGGGAAATGTTGCTAAAATTCAATGCATTGATATTAATCACAATTGCAACCTTCCATGATTATCATTATTAGAAGTGAGAACAAGAAAAAATAATAATAAAACACCAATAATGTTTGCGAATTGGGTCAAAACTAGGAATATAAAACCATAAGAGTCAACTTTAAGAACATGACTTACATAGATAGCAAAAATGTCAACAAGATTTAGAATAATTACTTAGTTGTTAATCCCAATTACAGGGCAGAATCAAATTGAAAAGTAATTTAAATACGACTCACTGAATTCGAGAAACTGATCACTAATCCCAAACCCCCTGGAATTAATACATCAAAGACCTACATAAAAAAATTGACAATTTTTTAAAGGGAAATTTGAAAATGAATTCAATGTTCCATGTGATGAGCTGCAATTGGACACTGGTGAAAGCTGTTTTGGGATCACATTTCTCTAATGGGTGGCAATAAATTGTGGATATTGTTTATTTGGGGTGTAAAAAAAATCAATATTTAAGCTAATTACCTCAATGAAGGATTTGGTTGAGTTACAATTTTATTTGAATTGGATTGAATTATAATTTTGGGTAGAGTTGGTTTTTGAATTGACCAATTTTTTATTCGTTCAACCTAACCAAACTCGAACTAAGAATAATATTATATATATATATATATGTAAAATTAATGAACTATTATAAGTAATTTTGACATGTTAAAATTAATTAACTATTATAAGTAATTGACATGTTGCATGGTAGGAAATATGTATTAACAATATAAGTATCTTGTCTAGTTCAGTAGTATTAGTATACACCATAAACCTAATGCAGCAATTCAACTAAATCCAACCCAAATATATATAAGTTGAGTTTGGGGTGGATTGTTCTAATATATAGGATTTTAATGGTTGACAAATTAATGAACCCAAAATTTTTTATTAATAAAAAAAGTATAACTCGACTAAAATTGGACCATATACACCTATTAGTTATTTTTCTTAAGTGATAGATTCCATTAATGATTAAGTTAAGCACTATAATTACACTTAGAAGATACATATGATATTTGTTTTGTTTTGAAAAATTAAGTGATGGGCGATCAAACCACCACTCAAAAAACAAAATTGGAAAGGACAATCCTCCGTCCCACCACAAATTTTATAATATTTATTTACAAATAAAATGGTGAAAAGTGGAGATTCTTATGTCTCATTACTCATTTAGGAGTATTAGATTTCTCTCCTTTTATCATTTTTTGTGTCTAAGTCATTAAAGTTGCATTTAGTTGACACACAAACCACATTATTTCAACTAACACTAACAATAATGGTGTCCCCCAAGATTCTTTTTTTTTTTTTCTATTGTACCAACCAACTAATTTTTATTCAATAATTCCATTATTAGCAATGTAAAGCAAATCGAATTTGTGATTTATAGTTAATAATTATAAAGGAGGCGTTTGGGCCTTGGATATGTTAGGTTTGATATAACTCAAGTTTGAGCCGAATCAGTGGATTAAACCTACCTCATTAATAAACATTAAAAAAAAAAAAAAAAAAAAAAAAAAAAAAAAACAAAAAACTCTGTCTCATTAATAAAACCAGAGCATTATTGAGAAAATAATTATAAATATAGTGATTTTCTAAAAAAAAAAAAAATTTCAACCACAGTTCAACTCTATTTCTAAAAATAGAAGGGCACGGAATGTGACAGCCACCGGTGAAGATCGCCGGCCGCCGATATCTCCGATCTCGATTTCCTCGTTGCCGGTCCAGGTAATTTCTCGCTTCTAACTCCGATGATTTTATCTTGAAGAATCAATCCCCCATTCTCCGGCTGATTATCGGAGTCTGGATTTCTAATTTCTCTCGCGTAATTTGTGATTTTATTTTCTGCTTGTTTTCGCCCTAATTTGTGCAATAAGATCCTTCAATGTTCTTGATTATTAAAGAATGGAGAAGGAAATCAAACAGAGAATTACAATTGTGGTTTGCTCTAGGTTAGTTTCATTTACCACAAAACCGTATAAATTAAAATTCACCTGAAATGATCTTCAAAATCGCTAATCGAACGGCGATTTAAGAAATAGAAAGAAAAATGAAATTCACAGATTGATCAAGAAAACAGAAAATCAGAATGTAGTAATATCCTGGAAGGAGAAAAAAGAAGCGAAAAATTGTCGTCCTGAATCACTCTCTTTGATATACTAATCATCATGTATATGAGAAACCAAAATCAGAGAAAATGTATATACAGAAAAACAAAGAACACAATCTCTCAAAGAAAAAATACAAGAGATCAGGATCAAAAAGCCCTAAATAAGACCGTTTACGAGTACTCGACTGCAGAGAGATTTGAAAGAAGATGTTGAAGATGTTGAGAATCGTAATCACCGAGTCTGAGAGCTTCAAGAACGCGCTCAAAGAGAAGAACATGGCAAGGAATATGAAGAACGCCTTTCTGTTCGTAACCGTACTCTTGGGCGGATTTGTCGAGGAGCTCCACGAAAACAGGGTGGTTTAGGAGTTGAGCGCTCACCACGAATCGTTCCATTTCTTCGCCGACGTAAACAGGGACGTGGCCTTGCGGCACCGTGCCAGATCGGAGAATTCGGGATCGGCGGAGCTTGGAGGCGGCGGAGGGAGAGTGGCCGGAGCGGAGGAGACAGTACTGAGAGGAATCGGCAACGCGGGAAAGGCGGCGAATCAACTGCTTCATGATGATCACAAAAGGGAAATGGAGATTTGAAAATGAATGAATTGAGAGTGAATTTTGTGAGTGTTTGATTTTGAATAAGATGAAGGAGAGATTTGAAGATTGAAAGGGAGAATGGGAGGAATATATATACAAGTGGAGTGGAGGTATATATTAAAATTAAATTAAAACTAAAAAGGAAATAATACTAATAAAATTAAAATAAAAAAGGTAATGAGAACAGAGGGTGGGGAGGTACAGGTAAGAGTACTTAGCAGGTACAATCACTCATACCACCTTCCCTTCCTCTCACCCTCATTATTATTTATTATTTCTTGTTTTTCCTTTTTTCCTTTTTTTTTTTTTTTATATATTTATGATATTTTTATTAAATTTAATTAAGATTTTTGTTTTCCCTCTTGTGAAAAGTATACTCTTTTTTTTTTAGTATTTAAATTGAGTTTTAATATAAAAAGAAATTAAGATTTTTTTTAGATTCTTTATTTATGTATTTCTTTTTATACCTAGGATAAATTATGTGACAAAACTAAAAACCATATATATTATATATATGATTTTATCTTTTGTAAAAGAATTTAATAAATGGATCAATGTGCTTGAAAGTAAATGTAAAAAATAGTTTTTTTTTAAGAAATAAAGAAATTTATGTTTTTAAGAACAAAATTATAGAATTGGTCTGAAATTAATTAGATTTTTGTTGAATTAACAACTAATGACTGTATAAGTTATACTATTTTTATCTATTCAAAAAAAATATTAAGGGTTTAAACTCTTTGTTTGCGCTCTCTAATCTTTACCAATTAATTTTTCCTTTTTAGTATTTGAGTAGATGATGATGTGGGTGTGTGTGGGTGCTTTTGGAAAAAGGTTTCTTTTTAAGGTACTTATTTTACACACTTTTGAAGGAAAAAAAAAAAGTTAAATATTCATCTAAAAATATTTTTGGGAAAAATAGTTTTTAGTTGAAATAATTTCAAAAAAAGGACCCTCTAAAATTTTGAAATCGCATTGGATTGAAGATAACATCCTATGCTACGAAACATCACTTAAAAATAACGATATAAAGTACAACATATTAAGTAAATATCTATGTAAAATAAAGTCCAGTAAACATATGGAGTAAGCACTGGGAGGAGGTGTTTGGATAAGTTTTGGATAAGAAGTTAATTTGAAAAGTTAGAGATTTTGAAGTTTTTGTAATAGCTCGTTTGCATATAGATTTTTATGGAGAAGTTGCAACAAAAACTTTATTTGAATGTGATTTTTTTTTTTTTTTTTTTTTGTAGATGAATTAGATACAATAGCTTGTTTAGATGTAGATTTAAAATGATAAGTTATTTTGAGCAGTTAAAAATGAATGATTATAAATGCCGGGTTAAAAATGAGTTATTTTGAGTAGTTAGAAATGAATGATTAGAAATGAGTGCTTAGAAATGAGGAGTTATTTAGAGTAGTTAGAAACGAAAGATTAAAAATGAATGCTTATAAATGAGGAGTTATTTTGAACAGAAGGAAATGAGGATCACAATTTTGAATAGTAAAAAATTAAGAATTGTTTTGAATAGTTATAATAATTCGTTTGGTTGTGATTTTTTGAAGAGTATCTAGTAAATGCTCAATGTAAATCCTCTTTAAAATTGACAAACATACACCCTTATGAGTATTAAAAAATAAAAAACTTGTTGGAATGTCCTTTTTTTAGATTACAATACTTGGGGGTGGAGAAATTCGAACCCAAGACTTCTTGTCGTTAGTTATACCCTAATGTTGTTGAGCAACTGTTTTTGTTGGCCAAACTCGTTGAAATATGAATGTGGAATCTTCATGCATGCCATATTTTTATATATATAAAAAAAGTAAAATATGTTTACAAAAATCATAAGGAATAAGAAAGAATGGAGTGGAATGTGGATTGGGGGTAATATTAATTCCAATAGGAAACAAGGTGGGAAGGGAAAGGCCTTGTCTCAACAACATTCTTGTCTATTTGATCCCTTTCTCTCTCTCAAATTCTTTCTATCTCTTTACGCGTCTTCCCATCACTCTCTCTCCTCCCTACATTTCACTCATTCTTTTTATTTGTTAGTCTATGGCAACACCAAATTACATGAGCTTTGAATACATAGTTATAGTGGAGATCATTCCTAATTGAGCTCTATTGAACATGTAGTGTGCCATAGAAATGAGGAATCAAAATGAATATGAGCTAGACGACATAAATGACTACTTGAAGGACACTCGATTGAATAAATTGTTTAATGAGAGATTTGTTGAAAGTATTTAGGTTGGGAATATAAACAACGTGATAATTCTTCATTGGTTAAATAAAAAACAGATCATGAATTTATAAGGAATGACAAACAAACTTGTGTCATTTTGAGTGAAACAAAAAACAAAGTCATGAGAACTTATGCTCGAAGTAAACAATATCATATCAATGTGGAGATCGATGTAGGTTTGTCATCCCTTAACAAGTGGTATCAGAGCGGTACTCTGTTTTAAGTCATATCAAAAGAATCTCGAACATGAAATAAAGATTTGTGTGTCTCAATATAGACTATGAAATAGTCATGATGAAAGTTTGTGGTTGAGACGTCTAATATGTACGCTGGTGTGAGTGCTTCTAAAAATGCTCGCGATTGAGCATTTGTGTACTCCAAGTGAAGAGTGCTTCTGAAATAGTTGTTTCGGTGTGGGGTAGTTGTTGTGTGCTCCAGTGGAGAATACTTCTGAAATAGTTGTCTCGATAAGGGCTAGATGCTTTCCTGTTTGCTCAAGTGTAATTTAGAAGAATTCGTGGCTTGAGTTAAGATGTGTTCAAGTATAATTCAAAAAATGATAATCTATAAAGAAGACTCGCATGTTGTATTTAATCATGAGTTTTAAAGAAAGACAAACATTTTCATTAATATGAGATTTTTGTCCACAATAAACAATATCATATCAATATAGAAATTTTTTGAAAGTAAATTATCGTCCCTTAACAACTTAAAAGTGTAACACATGGATCAAATTTAAAAAAAAAAAAAAAAAAAAAAATCATTCTTTTTTTTCCGAGGAAAAAATATAATTTAAAAAAAAAAAAAAAAAATCATTCATATATAAGTGATACACACTATAAAACTACACATTTTTTGTTTGTATTTAATGTACCGCCACGCGTTTATTGTAAAGAATTCAGATGTCCTTCCTTGTGTTGTTGGCACTGGCAGTTGAATATTCCAAAGTCTAAAAAATAATGTAAAGAAAGGCTGTCATTAATTTTTTGAAGGTTTTTTTTCTCCGGTTTCTCTCTGAAGAGACTCTGTTGAGTGCGTTGGGAGCTCTCTCTCTGATCGGGGTGTTCGTTGTT
>JBBMKA010000001.1:8998335-9010401 GCA_037833695.1 Sechiopsis laciniata
TCCGAGTCGGCCCATCTTCTGGTATAGAAGAACAAAACAACATCTAGCTCATCTTTTTTTAGGTGATAGCTACGATGAATCTCACGCAATGGCTCTTAAATAGATGTATAAAGAAATACAAATTGGTACCAATCGGTTCTTTCTCGGTCTATACAAACGCTAGTTATGCTCGCCGAGAGAAAAATAATTTATATATCAATATAAGTTAACAACTAAGAAATAAATATATAGCATTTTACAATATATCGAGTGGATCTACAATGATGCTTACTAGCAACTTCTAATACATGGTCGATTGCTATTTTAATATTGACACGGATTAGACGATGATTTTATGAGTAAACAAAGCATATGAAAGTGATAAATAAAGTAATAAAAACTAAATTACCTAGAAGACGACCAACTTCAAGTATTCTTGGTTTATGTATGATTTATTTATCATAGACTTTCTAAATGCAAATATAAATAGTAATTATTGATTACATTAGTCTTTCATAATAGTAAAAACATTCGAGTTGAACATCCAACCCTAAATAAGTTTCAACATAAAAATAAACTATAACTAAATTTAATAATTATTATTATTAATTTTTTTAAATGGAAATTGAAAAATCAAAACTTTGGAGTTTTATGCTAGAAAATAGAGCAGATTCGTCCTTAGGATATGACACCGAAAAACTTTATGAAAATCTCCCATCTCAACCAACTAAGTTGATTCTTCGAGATTAAATAAAATTTTCGCAACGACCATAGTCACGAATATCAAATAAATAAATTTTTGCAACAAAATGAGTTATTAAAATAACTGCAAAAGACGCCTTTTTTAGCCCATCAACTAGCGATTTGGGCCATCTCCGCGTAACGAACGTGGGGTTTTTTGATTTTCAGTTTTGAATTCTAATTTTGACAACGCCTAGCAAGTGGATGAAAAGAAGGGCCACCATCTTCAGCCGCCGAGCTTGAATTGTCAACGCAGCCATTTTCAGGTTTCTTTTCTTTAATCTTTTCCTCCTTTTCAAATTCGCCATTGATCCTCACATTTTCCGTCATTTTCAACCCTAACGGAGCACAGCCACCACCACGTGGGGGTAGAATTCTTGAATTTCAATTTACTGAACTGTTTAACCTACCTCTTTTGATTATTACTTTATATTTGTAAAGCAATATCATCTATTAATTTATTGGGGATGTTGAATTTTTCTCAATGTCATGGTCTTCTTTTTCAACTCTTTTGTGGTTTTTGTCGTCATGTTTTTTGTTAGAATTCCCTCCATTAATTCCACGGCCATCCCAATTGCTTGAATTTAAGAATTTTCATTAAATATCTTGGTTGTCTCTGTTCTTGGTTGTTTCTCTCCGATGCTTGTGACTACATATTAATTCCTGTCTGTAACTGATTGCCTTGCAATTTTCATTTTCCATGGCGTCTTCGTTTTTAGGGTTCGTCTTTGCTCTTTGTGCTGCTGCTTCCATCTTCACCCATCTGATTGTTTTCTCTCATGCTCAGAATTCAACTCTGCCCATCACTGATCCCGATGAAGGTTTTATTTTTCACTTTTTTTCCCACTTTAATTTTGTTATCCGAGGAAAAAAGTTGACATCAAAGGAAACCTTTCCAGTGAAAAGGTTAACTAAAAGATCTACGATTTTTTGACATCCAAATGTTACATATGTTTCGTGAGATTAGTCGAGTTGTTTGTAAACACTCATCTCCTAGTCTTTTCAACTTCAATCACGTTATAGTATAGCACGGTTCACTTTTCTTGTACACAACTTACAACCCCACTTTGAAGGCTTTGATTTTACCACTGACAGAATTAAGAAACAGTATTCGATTCAGTTAACTTTTTTGTTCTGTTCTTGAATTGGGTTTATATTCATTTATGTGAGAATCACCAAGGAGTAGATATAGATTTGAAGAATTTACTCAAGTAACTACTTTGGAATTGATTGATTTTTTTTTTTTTTTTTTTTTGTGAGCAGCAAGAGCTCTAAATTCTATATTTAGACAATGGCGTGTATCAGCTCCAGCAGGGGCGTGGAATATAAGTGGGAATTTATGCAGTGGGAGGGCAGTTGACTCCACCCCCGTTGACATTAATGGAAACCTCAATCCTCTTATAAAATGCGATTGCTCAGCCAACAACGGTTCTACTTGTCACATTACTAAAGTGTATTTCTCTATTCTGTCTTTCTGCATTTATCACTATCACACTGCATTTTTGTTTTTGATAACCGAGAAGTCGGAGCTTAGTTCGCCCATACTCAGGGCTACCCTTGCCCGCCCCAAGGTTTGGAACTAAGAAATATCTCAATGACTTGAACTCGAGACATGTAAGCCTGCATGACTAAGAGACCACAAACCCTTATTAATGAGACCGCCCCTGCTTGCCTTAAAGCATTCATGTTTCGTATGTACAATTGTTTGGGCGACCTGAGTTTCAATTGTGGAAATCCTGAATCAAATTGATGAATAAAACTAATTTATAGGTGGGACTTTTGTTTTTAACCACTTTTTAGTGAGTCCATTTGCTTAAGTAATATTCCCTTAAAAGTTAGGATGTGAAATGCATTACAACGATAATTTTGCTATAGTCATCAGATGTAAAGAATTAGTTTTTACAGAAGATTGATCCGGCCATATTGCTTGCATGTGTATAATACAGAAAAATCTGGTTTAATTGTAACGGTTACGGGTACAAAAACTGGTTTACAAAAAAGATCAGAGAATAGAATATTTGTTTCTCACAGCAAACTCATGTTATTTGTTTTCTTTCATGTTCTTGTTTGAAATTAATATTATTTATATGATTTGCAGGCACGTTTATGCATTAAATTTTGTTGGTGAACTCCCACCAGAGCTATGGACATTAACTTCTCTCACCTACCTGTATGTTTTTTTTCCTTATACACTCACCCATGTATTTCTTTTAGAATATTACATGGCGGATTTGAATCTACGGCTTCTTCAATGTGGAAGGTTTTTACTGGTAGCACATGCAATTAAATTGAGAATTTCTTTCAGGAAGTTGGATCAAAATTTCTTGTCAGGAACTCTGCCTGCATCTGTTGGTAATCTTACACAATTACAAACCTTGTAAGACAACCAGTACCTTTTTTCTAAAGATTTCAATAGACATAATACTTTTTCAAGATCAACGTTAAGAAGTTTCATCCTTATTCTAATTCTAATTAAATTATGATTAGGAGCCTTGGCATTAATGCATTATCAGGGAGACTTCCGAAGGAACTTGGATCTCTTATTAATTTGAGACTGTTGTAAGTTATCTATTTCTTCTCAACTCTGAAAGACATCCGAATGGCTTGCTGATCGTGTTGCTTTTTTATTAAACTTATGGCTTTTTTATTAAACTTATGGAGCGGAGGTTTTCGCTGAATTTGTTAATTACACAAGATATTTTCTGCGCGCTCAAAAGATTCTAAGTTCACTCAAATGCTTCTGTCTTTTTTCTTATTCATGAACGAGATTAATGGAACTGGAGTAAAACATTCAAGAGTACAGATGCAGATCATTAGCATTATATGTCATGCAGCTGTATATATTTCATATAAACATATTTAACTGTTGAGTTTTGATTGATATTGTAGGGCATTCGGGTCCAACAATTTTTCTGGTTCCTTGCCACCAGAGCTTGGAAATCTTTCTATGTTAGAGGAACTGTAAGCTTCTCAATTTCTTTTCGTTTCTGTATTTTTTTTGTTTTTTTTATCAAATTCTCATACCTTTTTGTATCTATCATGTGTAACTATTGCTTATGGGGTTGCCTTCGCCAGCCTGCAACGACTAAATCTGATCTTTTGGTATTAAACCTTTTAACAAATGGGATAAAAGCCTTAATGCTGTAGTCATGCGGCTGTCCTCAATTTTTTTATTTCCAGAATATTGTTTTTGGGTAAGAAACCAAACTTTCATTAAAAAATGGAAGATCACATGGACATGGGATACTGATAACAAGCCCAAAATAGGCAACTACAAAAGGGAATCCAATTCAAAAGAACAAGACCAAGGTCATAATTATAAAAAGGCCTAGTGATTGACACCTATAAGTAGGTATTAGATCTGACAATTTCACAAGCTCCCTCACCTGACTTCTCTCTAAAACTCCTATTGTTCCTGTCAAGCCAAATACACTGTCCCGCCACAATATTTTACCTCTTTCCCGAGAGGGAGGATGCAAAATCACCTCCTCCAAAAAAGATTTCTCATCTCTATTGTGCACCCCACTAACCCTAAACGAGCTCCTCCAACAATCCCAACGATCGTTAGCAAACTAGAACTCCCGTAGAAAATGAGATACTGTTTGATGTGCCTCATGTTTTTTTTGTGAGTGCCAGAAATACTACGATCTTCTTATTTTTATCAGACATAAAGAAAGATGACTTGCTATTATTGATAGAAATTTTACATGGAACTCACTCTTGTACAAATAATAGGAATTATATACTATTTGGCATTTATCAATTTAACACTGAAAAAGTTATAAATAGAACCTCATGTCAGAATGTTTGCATACCTAAGTAGATGTTTGAGAGCCTAACTTCTGTTAACGAAGTGAAGAGTATAACAGTGGAGACATAAAAGAAAGAAAGACTGAAAACTAAAACAACTTTCGTGAAAGAAAAAAAAATCATAATCTCAACAGTTACTTATCGTGGGTTTTACTGATAGTACTCTCTTATGATCATTTTATTTTATTTGTGAGTTTGTTGATGCAAGAATCTTAATAAAAAAGTTGACTTTGGGTTCCTTCATCTTGTGATATGTATGTATGTATGACTTATGACTCTGAGCAGGCTGAAAGGTCTGAATGATTAAATTCATCCCAAGCTGCAGACGTTACTATAACATGGGTTTTGATACGCTTGGTTGTAGTGATCTATCTTCACTTTGCCTTGTACTGTTTCATTATACTGATACTTTGTTAATCTTGTTTGTCTTGGTAGATACATTGATAGCTCTGGAGTTTCTGGTGATATTCCTCAATCGCTTTCAAGTCTAACGAACATGCGTATAGTGTAATCCATTTCTTGTCCTTTTTCCTAACTTATATCAGGCAAGAATGCATCATTTAGATATAAAGCTCTCTTCTGAACAGATGGGCATCAGACAATGAATTCACTGGCAGAATACCTGATTTCATCGGAACTTGGACAAGTCTCACAGCTTTGTAAGACAATTATGTTAACCCATTTCTTTTAAGCTCCCACACTCACAAAAAAAAGAAAAAAAAGAAAAAAAAGGAATGAGCTTGATGGCCTAAGAAACTGCAAGTAAACACAAACTTAGGCCATCAAAAGTTTGCAAAAATTTGTGTTACTTGCAATTTCTTGTAGAGCTGAGATCTGTTCGTTTATATAGTTTACTCACTTTTGTAGGAGGTTTCAAGGAAATGCTTTCTCAGGTCCCATACCATCAACGTTTTCTAACTTGACATCTTTGACTGAGTTGTGAGTAACTCTAACTATTTTAGGGTATTGGTCGTGTGCTGCTTGACACTCATTGCTAATATACTCTATATATAATTAATATAGGAGAATTGGTGATTTATCCAATGGGAGCTCTTCTTTGGCATTCATCAGCAATATGAGATCTTTGACTCTCCTGTGAGAACTTTTTGTTACATTGTTATTTTTGTTTTGTTTTTTTTTATAATTTTTATATTTATTTTATGGATCTCCCAAACGTTTTTATAATTATGATGTTCCTTTTCTTGCAGAGTGTTGAGAAATAATAATATGACAGGTTCAATTCCATCTAACATTGGAGAATTTCGAAGGCTTACCCAGCTGTAAGAATTCCTCATCAATGGATAACTATTTAAATAATTTTTATTATTATGATTTTTTTCTGGCAAGGAGCTAGGGTTGAATTTGTTTGTTGCAAACAAATTTGACTCATACACCTATACATTTGTTTTTGTGTATGGTATCCTAGCCTCATCAAATCACCCTAGAAACAACAATGTTCACGTGCTCTTTTAAGGAATTGTGTTGGCATCATCTCAACACCAAACTGATTTAAAAATAGAGATAGGATCCATTTGGATTATAAATTTAGGAACCTATTTTCCTTTTTTTTCTTACCACTGTGCTCTTTGGTAATGATCTGACTTTATTCTTCTTTCTAGGGACTTGAGCTTCAACAACTTGACAGGAGGGATTCCAAGCTCGCTTTTCAATTTGAGTTCACTGTCACACTTGTAAAATCCAACCCTACAATTACTATCTGACTCCTACCATTTTTTTGGTCGAATTGAAGTGTATATTCTTGGTCTTTTCCCAGGTTTCTTGGAAATAACAAGTTAAATGGGATCCTACCTGCACAAAAGAGTGCATCCCTTCTTAATATGTGAGTTTGCAAATGTTGATTTCAGTTTTCTGACTTACCTATAAATCTTTTAATCAATTAGACGGGTGATATTCTAACATCTTTTCGTTATGCTCCAAGGGAATGCATCTCTTATTGAACATCTCGAATATAGAGTTCGAATAATCATTTTAAAGAGTTGCATAGAATGTATCTCTTAGGTAATTTTTGAATATGTGTTTTTTAACATTTAGGTTTTGAAAAGGCATGATATTCATTTGGGAGTACAATCATATGATCATTTTTTTTTTTTTTCAATTTTGAAATAGTGGCAACACCTTCTTTTAGCATGCTTAGAGTATTGGCTCTGACACTAAAGAGAACCCGACTGCTTTTTCAAAATAAGTTTGGATTCCAAAAGCCTAAATGAATTATCATAGAAAGTTTAAACCGAAAGATTTAGCTTGACTTAACCATCATGTAGTGACCTAGTGGTCAAGAGGATTTTGGAGAACTGAGTGGTGATGGGTTCAATTCATGATGACCACCTACCTAAAAAATTAATTTCCTACGGAGTTCCTTGACTAACATCCGAATGGTGTAGGAGAAGGCGTATGTCCCGTAACAATAGTCGAAGTGCGTGCAAGCTGGCCCAGACAATCATGGGTATACAAAAAAAAGATTTAGCTTGACTTGACGGCACATGTCAATGGCCATTTTTCACTTTTTACTGTTTGCACCTTTCTTTGGCCGTTAACTTCTGTAGTGAGTACTGATGCCTTTCCACTTGATCTTGTAGAGATTTATCATATAATGATTTATCAGGGAGTATTCCTTCTTGGGTCAACCAGCGAGACTTACAGCTGTAAGTAATGTATTACTGTTTTCTGTTCTATATCTGTTTTGTTACAATCATGTAGACTTACAAGTACACCCCCACTACCTACTCATTTAACATTAAGATTTAGGTTAGGTTATAATCTTGCTAGCTTTGATATGCAGAAATGTAGTTGCCAACAACTTCACGATTGATGGTTCAAGTAGCAGGTATTTCTATGAGTTGATTTAATATCCTTTTTGTGCCGGTTAACCAACATTTTCTGACACTTTGCTGTCTTGAAGTTGTCTAACACATTTCTCTTTTGCTCTCAGTGGTTTGCCATCTGGATTGAATTGTCTTCAACGCAACTTTCCTTGTAATCGAGCTCGTCCAGTATGTGAGTAGAAAATACAAAATAAATTATTCTTATTTGTCGTATGTTTCTCTGAGGAAGAGGAAAAACTCCAAGCTGATGTGAATCTCAAAACCTGTGATTCTATATACCTTGTTTTCCTCTAGTATGTTTTTTCGTATTTCTAATATCTTCAAAATGCTGACATTTGACATTAGGCCAAATGTAAGTTGGAAGATTCGCTGGCCCACAGGTGGTGGATATCATTTTTCATAATTCCTGCTTGTATATCTATGCCAGATTCTAATTTTGGGATCAAGTGTGGAGGTCCACAGATAACAAGTTCATCAGGGATTTTGTTTGCAAGGGAAAATGAGACTCTCGGTCCAGCTACGTACTTTGTTACTGAGACAGAGAGGTGGGCCATTAGTAATACTGGATACTTTACTGGGTCCAGCGATCCTCAGTACAAAGCCAATACATTGTCTCAATTTGCAAACTCCATGGACACAGAGCTTTTTCAGACACAGCGATTATCTGCTTCATCATTGAGATACTATGGACTGGGGCTTGAGAATGGCAACTACACTGTCAACCTTCAGTTTGCAGAAATAGCTTTCCTAGATTCAAATACATGGCAAAGCCGCGGGAGACGTGTCTTTGATATATATATACAGGTATCTTTTTAATTCTACATTTATATAATCTTGTTATGAATCTTCCTCTACCATAGTTCAAGGAGGAGGCAAAAAATTAATTATTGCCCTAAATCTTGGTGTACACAAAAGCTTTGCCTATACTTAGAAGAGACACTGCTACAGTAAGGGCTTCTAAAGATATGTTGGCCCTTAAAACTTGATGCAATATTTTAAGGTTAAATTGCAAATTTAGTACCTAAACTTTTTAGGTTTGTGTCTAATAGGCCACTAGAACTTTAAAAGGTATATAATGTGATTTTTATCTTTCAATCTTGTGTCTAATAGGTCTGTTAACTTCAAATATATTGAATAGATCTATGACCTTTTCAATTATGTATAATAGGTCCTTGACCTATTCGATATTTTATAACATTTGGACCTATGACCATATACACACTAAATTCAATTTTATATTCAATTTTATGTTTAATAGATGCATTCATTTAAAAAAATGTTGAATGTCATGGACATATTACACATAAAACTAAAATTTCAAAGGCCTGTTACACATTTTCCAAGTTTAAGGAACCATTACACCGAAAATTGAAAGTTTAAAAATCAATCACGTACTTCTACACAAACATGAAAGTTCAGGAATTAAACATGTAACTTAACCATATTTTAACTTTCTGCCTTCTACTCTGAGTCTGATGGGTGTTAAAATTGGCAACACATACAGTTTTGTTTATGCAGTAAGAACAAATGCCACCCCTTCTGTATTTTAAATTCCCTTCTTTAATATTATATTTCCATTCCCATCCTGTGTTAATCTAATACAAACTGGTGTTCATTTCCCGCTGTGCCATGTTTTTTGCAATTGTCTGTTGCTCTGTTCCTCTTTCTTAGTTCGTCATCATTGGTTTCAGGGAAATCGTGTCTTACAGAATTTTGATATTAGAAAGGAGGCAGGTGGGTCTTTCCTTGCTGTTAGCAGGAGCTTTACGGCTGTGGTTACAGAAAGCTTCCTGGAAATTCATCTATTTTGGGCTGGGAAAGGTACTTGCTGCATACCTACTCAGGGTACTTATGGACCTTCTGTTTCAGCCATCAGTGCTACCCCAGGTAATGAGTAATGCCGAGTTTTGTCCTTTATTTTGTGTCCTTGTTTTCAAGTACAACCAGTAAAGTGGTGAGCTTTTCTGCAGACTTCGAACCAAGTGTCAGTAACGTAGCTCCAGGAACTAAGGAGAATAATAGAACAGGCCTGATTGTAGGGCTCGTGGTTGGTTTAGGATCTGTTTTCTTTCTGATTATTGGCGCAGTTTTCATTGTTGTCCAGAGAAGAAGAAAGCGTCGTGCCTATGAAGATGAAGGTAATTATAAGTAATTTGCTTCGAAATGGATATTTGCTTCTGCTGTATTCCACATATTCAAATGCTTCTAAAAGTTTGTCTCTCATTGCTGCATTTTCAAATATACATTAGAGACATGCTGAAACTTCTCTCCACATCTATAAAATTTGTTTATTTTATTCTTCTATTCTCTTTTGGCAGAGCTCCTGGGAATAGATGCTAGACCGTACACATTTAGTTTTTCTGAACTAAGGGATGCTACAAATGACTTTAATTCATCTAACAAACTTGGCGAGGGAGGATTTGGACCTGTTTACAAGGTACAGTTTTTCTTTAAAATGGCCGAAAGGGTCAAGGAGTGGATAATGCTTAGGCAAATGACATCTGCAATCTTGGTTCGTCGTTCGTAAAGTAGTGGGGAGATTATATTTTTTTATGTTTTCTGAAGTATTGCTGTTCTTATTTTCTGAAATATTGCTGTTACTTCATGTCTGGTTTATTTTATCCTTATAGGGAACACTGAGCGATGGAAGAATGGTTGCTGTGAAGCAACTTTCGGTGGCATCCCACCAAGGAAAGAGCCAGTTTGTTGCTGAGATTGCTACAATATCTGCAGTGCAACATCGTAACCTTGTGAAACTATATGGATGTTGCATTGAGGCCGATAAACGTCTCCTTGTTTACGAGTTCCTTGAAAACAAGAGTCTTGACCAAGCATTATTTGGTAAGGAATCTATTTCCAATTTATGGCCGTTGAAACCAAAGATGGTTGTATTTATAAGTGGCTTTTGTGTGGCAGAAAAAAAACATTTGATTATTGATTGGCCAACACGTTTCGACATATGTGTGGGTGTTGCCAGAGGTCTCACTTACCTTCATGAGGAATCAAGACTTCGCATAGTGCACAGAGATGTAAAGGCTAGTAACATCCTGCTTGATGGTGATCTGAATCCCAAAATTTCAGATTTTGGCTTAGCCAAACTTTATGATGACAAAAAGACTCATATAAGCACCCGTGTTGCTGGGACAATGTAATGTTATGGAGATTAATTCGTTACTTACTTTTTCTGTTTATTTTGGAATGAGTTCTAATGTAAGCCTGCTTACTGATGCAGTGGTTATCTAGCACCTGAGTATGCCATGCGTGGCCACCTTACGGAGAAGGCTGACGTCTTTGGATTTGGGGTTGTGGCTCTTGAAATTGTTAGTGGAAGGCCAAATTCAGACCCAAGCTTACAGCAAGACAAAATTTATCTTCTCGAATGGGTAAGAATGATTTTTTCTCTTCTTCTTGTTTATTCATTAGGATCTCTCCCACCCTTCCCAGATGAAAGCAAATATCTTCAGTCTCTTCCAAAAGATGATCACAACACTATAGAGTGTTAAACATCAAAACTCAACCCAGTGAAATAAAATGATCTAAGACACTTGAAGACTGGAAGTGTTGTTGATCTTTTCAGATAAAATGTAACAATGGATGAAAGAATTTCTTTCTCATTTTGTTTGATGCCATTTAAACTCTCTTCTTAAGCACCCTTTGAAACCATATTCTCGTTCAGATCCTTCTCTATTACCCCGCATTGTTCTGTCTTTTCTTTGACTCTTACCTTGCTGTTTGTTTATCTCTCTAAATAAACATGTATGGAAGAGACTTGCCCTTTTCTGTTGGAATAGTTGAAAGTTTCTTTTTTTTCATATGGCTTTTTGGCCTATGCTAGGTTCGTAGAAAATACACGAATTCGCACAAACATACATCCTGTTAACTACACACTATTATAAGAAAGAACTTGTTGGTAGGGACATGAAATCACGGTTGGAAATGATCTTTTCCACACGGCACTAAAGATCTTTTTCTTTTATATGATATATATATAAGTCAAAGTTAATAAATCTGTAGTGTATCTTTCTTTTTCTTTTATATAATATGTATAAGTCAAGGTTCATCAATCGGCGCAGGGTCAGACATCAAATTGTCCTAACCTTTGTTCTAAAGCCAAATAGTAATATGAACTGAACCATGGATTTGCAGGGGAGTACCTAGCATAATCATTTAAATCAAGGAATTATGCTCAGACATGAGAGGAGCAGAAGCAAACAATAAACAAATGATCAAAGTTTTGCCTTGCATTCTCTCGTAACTTCCTGTTTTTTCTTGTAGGCATGGTACCTCCACGAAAACAATTGTGAATTCGAGATGGTGGACTCAGAGTTATCATCAGAGTACAGCAAGGAGGAAGTAAAAAGGGTGATTGGTGTAGCTCTTCTATGCACTCAAACATCTCCAGGTCTTCGGCCATCGATGTCCCGCGTGGTGGCAATGCTGACAGGCGACGTCGAAGTGACTGCTGTAACTTCTAAACCAGGATACCTGACAGATTGGAAATTTGATGACACTACAAGCTTTATAGACATTCCATCTACAGAAGAACCTGATACTGGCCGTTATGCGTCGACCAGTTCGAGTATCGTTGATGCAAATCGCTCGCCAGCAAATGCTTCTGATGCAATGCTCCGTGGGTTATTAGGGGAAGGGAGGTGAAGGAACGAGCATGGTATTGAGACATCTTTCATTTTTT
>JBBMKA010000001.1:9010501-9026636 GCA_037833695.1 Sechiopsis laciniata
CTGTACTCTATAAATAGGCATTGCCTCAACTAATAATAACATAACGACTATTCAAGTCTAATCACTTGTTTTACAGTTTTAACTTTACCTTTGATCGTAAATCAATGGTAATCTGAATCGTGCATTTGTGGGGAGTCCGGAGCATTTTCCGTCTATGAGCCACCAAGTGATAAAATAATACTTTAGGCCATTTTGATACCAAAGTTCAACCTGATCTTAACTTAATTCAAAATTGGTTTTTAAGTTCTCTCACTCTGACAAATTCATTTTTTGCTTGTTTGCTTGTAGGCATGGTACCTACATGAAAACAACCATAAACTTGAGATGGTGGACTCTGAATTATCCAAGTACAACAAGGAGGAAGTAAAAAGAGTGATTGATATAGCTCTTCTGTGCACTCAAACATCCCCATCTCTTCGGCCATCGATGTCTCGCGTGGGGGCAATGCTGGCTGGAGACATGGAAGTGCCCGCTGTAACAACCAAACCAGGATACCTGACAGATTGGAAATTTGATGATATTACAAGCTCTATAGATGATTCATCAACTGAACAGCCTAATACTAGCAGTTATGCATCGACAAGTTTGAGTATTGTTTATTCAAATTGCTTGCTAACTAGCGATTCTGCACCAATGCTCCATGAAGTATCAAGGGAGAGTAGGTGAACCAACAAGCGTATTGACATTTTTCATTTATTAGTGTCATATTTACTCCACATTTTCCCACATCTGGCTTTATACAGAACATTACATATATGCTGTGGAACCTCACATCTGTGATTATTTATGATTTCAAATATTTTTGTTCTCGAGTTTGTGAAGTTGTATAGACATATTTTCCGTTTCTTTGGTGTATAAAGTATACTCTTGCAAAATCATTCGTTGATTTTTTTCTTCCTAAAACCTTCCATATGTTATTTGATTTATATAGCTGGTAGTGTACAGAGAAAGGGACTAAAAATGGTCAATTTTGTTTAAGGCTCATATATTTGTTAACTATAGACGAGTTTTGTGAGTTGACAAAAAGTTTTTAAATTTTGTTTTTCTTTCTTTTCGAAATTTAACTGAATAACCATTTATAAATTTCAAAGATCAAGACAGTTGGTGATAATAAAAGAACCATTTTTGGAAACAACTTAAAATTGTTCAACAAATTTATCCAAATAACTCCACCAAAGCGACAAAATACAGCTGCAGAACATAGAAATCTGCACTGAAACAACATCCAAGTTCTGAACAACAACAATGAAATCCCTGGCATCACCAGAATGCCCATATCACCAACAAAATCCCCAATCTCCCTACTTATTACACAGAACAATCCTAATAATCCCAAGAAACATACAGGAAACAGAGAAGAAAAACAGAGTGATGAAATCCCTAGAAGACCATTTTGTGACAGCCTTAGCTTCGACCCGCAAGCTCTTCGCCCGCCGCAGCGCATCCACCTCCTTCAACAAATCAAATTCAACCCCTTTTCTCTTCAACTCATCAACACACCTGCCCAGTAAGTTTCTATCTTCCTTTTCCCTCTCTAACAATTTCTCCAAATGGGCCTCCAGATCAGTCTTGTACCTGACTGCCCAAATGATTCCCAGAGAGAACAATAGAGAACATAGAGAAGGAATCCATGATCTCTTGCAGGCTGCGGCGTTGAAGTCCTTCGCCGAGGCATTGAAGAGGAGGAGTACCGCGGTGGAGTGGAAGACGAAGAAGAAAATGTGAAGCATTGTGATTTCCTTTCGAACCGAGTCGATTTGAGTTTCTTTGAGAGAGATTCTGCCAAAGATTAGTTCTTCTTCTTTGAGCCATTGTTTGAGAAGAAGTTTGTGGGTTGGGGTTTGAGCAATTTGGTGAAGTGGGTGTGAAGGTTTTGGTTCCATGGTTGATAAGGTTTTGTTGTTATCATCCATGGAGATAAGAGGAAGAAGAAGCTCAAATTAGAAAGAAGAAAAGAATGGAAAGATGAAAGCTTGAAAGATACAGTGAGGAGGTGGAGGAGAATGGAGATTTTTCAAAGGAGGGTTTCTGATTTTGTTTTTCAAATAATTGCAACGGTCCGATCTGAAAAAGCGTTTGAATTTCCTTAAATGCCTTTCATTGAACTATAGGCGCGTGCCCCTGTATTTCGCTCCACCGCCCTCCCAACGGGCAAGAGGATCCTAAAAGTGTCTTTTGTCAAATGTCCAATTTGTCCTCACCTCAATTTTCAACTATATATATCTTTTTTTTTATTATTATTATTAATGTGAATATTGTAACGGGCAAGGAATTGATCTTTCGATGTCTTATTCGTATGATTTTTTTAGTTTTTACGAGTGTAAATTTGAATTTATGACTTTTGATTATGAACTCATACTTATGTCACTCGAGATAGTGTGTACTTTGGCTGATTCATTTGTATTTATTTTTAATAAAAACTGTGACTTGCTTTATATTTTGTGATGGCATAATTGATAATCAACCTAATAAGACTTTAAATTTATTTTTATATTTGTAAGTGTTTGCACATTTCGATATTTTCAGAGGACGTACAATACAATATTTAATTGTCAAGAAATTTATAGTAAATTAATTCATAACTTTTAAAATTTTAGTCTTCTACTTTAATTATTAGGTCAACCTATAATAATCATAAAATTTAAATAATAAACTAATGGTGCAAGTCTCATTACAATTAAAATTAATTTGTTAGGTGTATAGGATAGGGTAAATCTATACAAAATTGAGGATACCTTTTAATTCCAAGTTAAATTGTAAGTGTGTTTTTTCAAGGTAATTATGTCCCGTAAGTCATAAATGTGTCACGTAAATGTGTCATGTCGAAGATAATAAGATCGAAAATATTATTTTTTAAATAAAACTTTTTTTTAATAAAATTAAAATTTTTTTTTTTTCAAAATAAAATTTTGAAAATGGATAATTGAAACATGTCTCAGCACAGAAAACACAGACCAAACCAATCCGTCGATCCAATTGGTTTAAAAAGATAATGGTTCAGCGTCCATTTTCAAAATAACCAAACTGAACCGTTGCACCCTCTAGACCACTACTTTCCATGGTCATTCTCCCACCTACTTTAAAACTTCTTGCTGCTCATTACTCTCATCTAATTACTGGCATCTAAATTATTGGACCTTTTTTTTTTTCTTTTTTGTATCACAGCATTGTTTGTTTTAAGATCATTAAAAAAAAAAAAGGAAATGCCATATCGCATTTGCTACTGAAAATGTATTGAAAAGAAGGAAGAAAAAAACATGCACCATGTTATTTTAAAAAAAAAAAAAACACTAAATAAAATGTGATGCCATTATGCATTGGAAAAATATGGCCTACTTATAAGGGCCAAAAGGAAGTACATTGTATCACAACCCACATTTTGAATCAAGAAGCATTATACCAGAGAAAACCACCATGAACACTTCAGCCCTTGTGCCATTCTATCAACCGGGGAAGATAGTTTTTAACTGTCACTAACAATTCTTTCAATATAAACAGATCTTTCCTTTTACTCTTCCTTGCTTCGCCTTCTGGGTTCTCGCTCGTCTCTCCTGTCTTTGTAACCACCATCAACTGTACATCTTTTCTTATAATCCGACCCGTCTTTCATCTCCGCTTTGTCGCCGTCTAAAGTCCTTTTTCCATAACCTCTTTCATCCTTCCTATATTCTCGGTTATCGTCTGTACGTCTCCTTCTACCATCTCCCTCATACCTTTTCTCTTCGTGGCTAATTTTATCTGCATGCCTTCTGCCATAAGACTCCTCATCCTTCCTTCTTTCTGATTTGTCATTATATTCCCTTCTACTTCTATTTCTATTAGCTTCATAATCCCTCTTGTCATATGCGTTGTCATTATCATGCGAAGCTCTTTTTGGATAATCCAGCTCCTTTTTCCTGTCCTCATCCCGGTCACTTTGTCTATTCCTTTGTTTGTCGTGGTCTCTTCGGCTTTCAAAGTCATCCTTGGATTGTCTTGCTTTGTTTTCTTGATGCAACTCTCTTTCTCTGTATCTGTTTCTGTCGTTTGATTCATGCCTATCACTCCCACCCTTCTTTTCTGCATATCTGTCACGACCATTGGGGCTTTGCTTCCTAGCTTTTGGCCTCTCAACATGCTGATCTTTACCGTGATCTCGATATCTCTTATCTTTTCTATGGTTACCTCCATTCTCCTCATCAAATACAAAGTCATACCTACAACAACAAAATTCAGCTGTCATGAGTGAGAGAGAAGAGGAGAGGGCAGTGGGGGGCCGGGTGGGGTGGGGGTGAATTTCACAAACCTTGATTCATCTCCACCACCGTGCTGGATGTTATCGTCCTTCAAGATGAACTTTGCAGCAGATCCACCAGTGCAATCCTTAGCCATATGGTCCGGAGCGCCACATTTAAAACAGCCTCTTCCTACGCCCAGAGCAATTTTCCAGTTTTGATGCATAAATTATATCATGAATAGAAATAAAAATGAAGAGACAATTAAAATATCAAATTACATGAAAGACTTGCGAACAATTATACTCTTAAAGAAACCAAGCACAGTTACTTCATTGAATATTTCACTCTCTTACCTTTATCTGTTGAGTAATCTTTGCGCCGGTATTGGGACCATAGTTTTGCAACACTTTGACTGAAGTCCACATGTATCCTTCTATCATCAATCAGAGCATTGTCCATCTTCCGTCAACAAAGAACAAAGAAATAAGGTCAATCCGACATCAGACTTTATTCAAAAATTTAGAAATAATAAAATAAAACGAAACACGTCTTTATAACAAATGTAAAAGGGGGCAATGGAGCACAGACGTCTTTTTAACAAACCTTAAAATATGCCTGCTCGCATGCCTCGTTAGTCTCAAACTCTGTCCATGACAAAATAAAATTGTATCAACTGAAATCTATAATTTAGAATTAAGATGAGGTTTTCACTACCTGCTCTGCATATTAACTACGGTCATAAGAACCAAAATCAGGTAAATTGCAGAATTATGGAGATAAACTTGAACATACGCTAGTTGGGCATCGAATTATCATTCATGAAAAAACTACTAAAAAAAAGTGATAATTGTCCATTCATTCATAACCATAATATTGCATCAATATTCTAACTCTTTCAATAATATATTTTCCTATATCATAAAAATACTCGAGTAAAATCAATCTAAAACTTGCAAATATACAGTATCCTATCAGTTCATTTCCATCTCCTACCAGTGATGTTCGACTCAGGCGCTGGTTGAGAGGCGAGGCCACCTGGGTGTTGTGTGCCTTGTATGTTGCCCAGGCAAGGGGTTCAATTAGGCGAGCCTTGGTTGTGCCTGGTGGCACCTTCACCATTGTCAGAGGCAAGTGACCGAGCAACTACACAGGTTTTTTTTATATAATTTATAAAAATGCTTAACTTAATACCCCCACGAAAACCTAAGACTTAAATTCATGATGCCTTTTACAGAACTTGATTATTTTTTAGTGATTTTAACATTTTGATAATGGTTTGATATTTATAACATCTGATTATTGTTTGATTTTTTTTTACATTTTGATTATTATTTGATGTTTTTTACTATTTAGTATTGGTTTTTTAAGGATTTCAGAAAAAAAAAAAAAAATTAGTATTTTAAGGATTTGAAATTTTATGAGAATATGTTTGCTACATAAATTTATGTTCTATATACTATTTAATTATGTTTTATTCGTTCTGCCCTCGTTTTGCTCATGCTTGCCTTTTTGTTGCCTTTCACCTCAAAGCGATCAAGGGACAAGTCACCTTGAGGTACCTCTTGCACTTTGGAAACACTCTCCAACAAAACATCTTCAACTCCAACTTCCACCTGGATGGCCAAGACTCAAAAACACAACTCCGTGCAATCTTCAGGTAGATGATCTATGTACTCCCAAAATTGTTAATTTGTCTGCATGAATCTAATATTTTTGCATCCTATCTCTTTGTGGTCTATTCTAAAGGATCTTAAATAATCAGTGAACTATAAAGGGCGTCCAAATTTATAAACTATGCATAACACAGCCAAGGAAACCTCGTAAGTTACATAGACCAAAGGGATTTCACCTCTTTGTTGAATGAAACCCAATCTTCTTGATAGAACCATCTGATAGAAACGTATCGTATTAAAATGGGCAGATTTTGAGAACTTACAAAGTCTCCCATACAAGACTCAATCCTTTGGCAATAATTCTTATCCCCCAAACAAGCCTTCAGCTACTGTTTATATATTCAATCTTTCTAATAACTCTCAACTAAACTAACCAACTAACTGAAACAACCGAAGGGAGTCATCATCTTTTTTTTTCAATGGAAAATAATATATGCATAATTTTGGGTTCAAGTGCACAGCCATGAAAAGCATAAACTTCAACCCACCTATGAAGGCATAGCATAAACTATCTCCAGTCTTGTAATCACGAATAACTTCTGCCCTGAAACCACATAACATAATAATTATGAAAAGTACGTCAGATAAACATCCAAAAATTTAATCGTAGCTTATTGGCAATTACGTACGATAATACAGTGCCAAAACGGGAGAAGATTGTATGCAAGTCCTCATCCTGTATTCATAAAATGAATTGATCAAAACAATTATCGAGACAAGACACTTAAATTCATATAATAATTACCACAAAATCAGTGAGAAAAGTACAAACTTACTTCTGTGACTGGATTCAATTTACATACAAATAACACGTTGTCAGGAGGCTTTATCTCAGCATCAGGAATATCTCCAATCTGCAAAGCAAAAAAGGGATATAGAAAGGGTGTACAACTAAGTTGACAAATGATATTGATGAAGGTCAAATGCAGGACCAGAGCATGAAATGAACTTACAGTTTCAAGCACAACTGCTCTAGAGTGAGCTTCCTTTGCACGAAAAACCTCTTCAAGTTCTTCTGGTCCTAATTGCTCATCCAATGGCACCCAATCATCTTCCAGTCGCACCTCATCAACAACCTTATCACAATAGACGGAATAAATCACAACTTTAGAGCATGCTTACAAGGAAAGCACCCTAGGTTCAAACTCAGTAACCAGCTGAAAGTATTGATTCAAGATTGCACGTTGATGAAGTCATCAATTACTATCCTCCATAGCCAAAATACATAGTGAATGTCTTAGTAACCAAAAGGTCTGTCATTCGATTCCCCCAACCCCATTGTACTAAAAAAAATTATGCTCCCCAATATGTCTAGGGGCAGTCTATATAGATCATAATATGTCCCTCTATGAAGACTCCCAAGGGTTGGGATATTAGTATTATATTAGTAAGGGTATGGTAGTAATTAGCTATTAACACTTTGCTTAAATAGAGGAGTTGAGTCTTAGAAGGGTATGCATATATTTTTGGTATTGTGTCATGTTCAAGACTTGGGAGAGTTAGCTCTCTCGAATGGCTATGGGTATGGTAATGTAATATTTATCTATTATCAATATACTTCTCTTGTGACTTCAATGTTCTCTTGTGTATGTTAAGATTATTGGTGTCTTAACAAATTGGTATCAGAGCAAGTTTGTCCTGGAGTTTAAACAATAAATTATGATGAAGCTTTGTTGGAGCTACAAGCATCCGCGGCCAAACAAAATGAGAAATGAGAAGAAACAAAACAAGCTTTGAAAGCAATACAAAAAAGTTTGAAGAAAGTACAAAAACAGTGGGAGATTTGTAAATAAGAGTGGAAGATCGAACAAAACACAGAAAATGGAGAGCTTGATGAACGGAATGGACTTGAAATCAGAAGCAACATAGTAGAGGATAAGCAGAAAAGTTTCCAAAACATTGCAATTAAAATGTCCAAATCACTTATTATGTTTTTTTTTTATTAAGAAAAAATTTCATTGATGAATGAAATGGAAGAGAGAACTTCAAACACCTTTAGGTTCTCCAATTAGAAATGAAAAAAAAAAAAAAAAAAAGAAAGAAAGAAGAAGAAGAAAAAAGAAAAATGATAAGCTAAAAAGAATCGAGGATAAATATGCTTGCACCATTTATTATTATTTTTTTTTTAAAAAAAGACATTATAGAGAACGCTTGAAACTTATTAGGAGTTCAGTTTCAGTATTTTAGACTGTTCAAATATATATTAAACTTTTTTTTACAAAAAAAAAAAAAAAAAAAGAACTATTCAAATTCCATTAAGAGCTTAAAAAAAATTATTTGCTAAAAAATACCCTATATCTTATCCTTCAATCTAAACTCATGAGATGACCTGCCGTTTCTTTCTTCTCTAACAGGTAATTGAAATTGAGGGCCTATTAGAGCCTTTTATTGACCTTCAAACTCAGGATAGAAGGTCACACCAAAAAACATGGCCAAACCAATACATGGAGCCACCATAACAAAATCAACATAAGGGACTACCCAAAAAACGAAAACAATGAACTAAAAAAAGGAGCCCCAATTGTCGGTAAAAAGGGGTAAATTTGGAACAACCTCATATAAGAAACCAAAGAGAGACGTGGAAATGAGTCCCCACTATGAGCTTCCACTAAAAAAAATTTACCTATCTTAAAACACCCTAATGTTCCTCTGCTATGACACCTTTACTTTTTCCATATTTTATGGTCATATAACTATTAGACCTAAAGCAGACTTGTAATTCCAATAAGACCAAAGTGTAATTTAGCATAAAACATAGTTTTCAGAATACTATACCTTATAACAAACTATTAGCATGCATGAAGCCATAATAACAATAAGAATGATCTTTTTTCTAAGTATGCTTGTGTCGTGTTTCAGGGGAAACTTACCAAAGCAAAAGACACTACATAAACATATTAATAATCATGAAAATACTGAAAGATAACATGAAAGTACTCCGGCCCTCCCCCTCTTGAGCACACAAGCCTAAAGCTTCTAAGCAGTTGCATACCTTCAACCTTCCTCACTCACTCTAAATACAACAATCTCTCCTCACCAACTCTTTAACTAACTACTAATATATACCCTTAACACCCTAATAATATACCCAACCATCCTAATAACCATTCCCCAACAGATTTTTGCCAATTTTCACATATTTTAAGTTGCCAAATTTAGGCAAAAATATGTATCTCACAAGAACAAACCTCAAAAGAGTGATAGATATAGACTATAACAAATATTACCTACCTCATCTTTTGGTTTCCCTTCTGGAGAAGCATCTGGAATTAACTCAGATAACTGGGGAGGATCGTCAAATGGATCATCCAGTATATATGTATGCTTGATTCTGTTCAATTATGAAAGTTTCAACATGAAACAAAATATTTAGAAAAAAATATAAAGGAAAATTTGTAACTGCTATAGGAGTACAAAATATAATGTGTCATGAAGTTAAATTGGAATAAAAGATTCTCGAGATTATAACAATTAATGGGACAATAGTAAATTTATGAGCTCTGCTTGGTGTACACTTTTAAATTCCCTCTGAAATTTTGATCTTTTTGTGAACAAGCAAGTGATTATTCATGAGTGTCAGAGCCAGCTTACACGCACTGCTACTATTCTCACGGGATAACTACTTAATCCTACTACATCTGGTTGCAAGGTAACTTGTAGGTGACCACCGTGGATTGAACTCATTGTCATAACCTCTAAGCACTTTATTGCTTACAAGGCCATTATTTGACAACTAGGCCAACCCAAGCAAGTCATTGTTTTGGTCATCTATTTTGGCTTTTAGATGCTTAGCATTCCTTTCCTCTTTTAAAAAAACTGGCATACCGGATATTTTTGTATGGTCTGTCCTTCTCATCTGCATAGGCTTCATTAATCCTAGTCAAGGTGTCAAGTCCTTCAGCAACCTCTCCAAAGACCTGAAATTTTGGAAATTTTTTAGTTACAAGAATAAGCATTTTGAAAGCAACAGCTAATTTTGCCATCAGAATAGATGCAAGCAGCTTAACTGTTACCATTTTTTTTTTTTTTTGGATAAGAAACAATTTCATTAGAAGTAAGAAACTATAGAATTACAAAAAAAGGACAATCCATCTATAATAAGGATCTCCAACTAGTAACAAGGGAATCAATGCTATAATCATGAAAAAACGGGGATAGTTTACACCAAGAAACCACCACAAAAGTGATAAATGCTCATCAATAAATTTGTATAATCAGTACTTCTTGAAGAATCCCCACTCACTAAATGCTCATCAATAAATTTGTATAATTAATTCAACAACACCTATTTATGAACTGCACCTATGCTTCAAAATTTTGGAACTACCTAAGAGAGAGCTTTTCATGGCCTATGGTCCTCCCGGGTGATACTCAAGTACTTATGAACATCTCTATCCTGAGACATCCATTCAAAGACAAACAAAAGATGCTTGGGGAATATTTTGTGAGAGCTTTTTGTTGGATCATTTGGAGAGAAAGGAATGATAGAATCTTTAAGAACCAGAGCATTCCATTCCCGCGACTTATTGAAAATATTACATCGACTGTGGTATCCTGGTGTAAACTCTCTCCCATTTTCCATGACTATAGCTTTGACATCCTTATTAATAGTTGGATGTTCTTTTTGTAATTGGCTATTTTTCCCATGTAATTTCATAATTATAATGAAATTGTTTCTTATCTAAAAAAATAAAGTATAATTAATACCAAAATAAACTTTTATCCACTGGAGCCAAATGGTTTACCATCAGTTAATGAATTCTAAGGTATAGTAAATAACCCTATTTAACAAGTGTCAAACGTAAGAATGAAGGTGACTATGAAATTTTTCATAACAAGAGCTACATACATAAGTTAACCAAGGATTCTCCCAAAGATGTGAAGGTTCTTTAAGAATTTTGGAAAATTTTACTAATTCTCTCAGCAAACCTTGACAATAGTTTAAAAGGGGTGCCATGGCCCCTAAGCTTGAGGCACAAAGCGCACCAAAAAGGGCAGGCCTTTTTACTTAAGGCGCACTATAGAATATATCTATATCTATATTTATATAGAGAGAGACACACACACACGTGTACACAATAAAAACACTTTCATGGATAGAACATGAAAGAAATGAAGTTTTAACCAAGATTAATATCCAAAGAAAAACTAAGATTCAGCTATTAAACTTCATTTCTTTCTATTAACCTTCATTTCATAGAAAGAGAAAGAAATGAAGTTTAATAAAAAAAAATACTAATATATAAAACATACATAAGATTCAAATATTAACCTTTTAATTTGAAGGCAGTAGTATTGTGAAGAAGAACTCACACGCGATGGTGTGAATGGAGAATAGAGAATGTGTGGCTAGAGAAGTGGGAGAATATTAGTTGTGGAGGAGAGAGAAAAGAAAAGTGGATGTTGTCTACATGAGTTGAAGAATAAAGTTATTTAAGGTATTGAAATGTCTTGAATCAATTACTCATTTCGAATGACCTAATCGAGGCAAGACGTCATAGGTGTGCCCGAGCACGCCTTCTAAAACACTTCCCAGAAAACAGCTTATTTGGCATTTCCTCTTGAACTTTGGCCTAGCAATGGTGCATTCAGAAAAATAAGCACTAGCAACACTCACTATACGCACAATTCCATAAGTTAACCAAGGATGAGTTACCCCCAGTCTAGAAAAAGCTTACTACCCTATCTAAATTGAATATATAATATAGAGTAAATTTGGACAGAGTTTTCCTGATTTCTCATCATGTTCAACATTGTTTTCATTTTTCTATATTTTGTAAATTGGATACTAAGGAGGCATATTTCAGATGAGTGACGCAGAGACCACACCCAAGCAATAGGAGAGAGGGCATAGGTTACCGAGTTAAGAGACTTACAGTGTGCTTGCCATCAAGATACTCAAGATCATCACGCAAAGTAAAGTAGAACTGAAAATAAAGAGCACAAATGCCATATTAATTCTTAATGTAGTGCAAGAAGGAAAATTTCAGAGAACCTACACTACACAAGTATAGATTACTCAATAATATAGGAACCAATTTATACAACGACAGTACCTGAGAAGCATTAAGATTTTCACCAGCACTAGCCATTGCCACGGTGCCAGTCTTAGAATGCTTTAAATCAAGATGAATCTCATCATTGAAGAACCGAGCCTGGTCCCCATATAAAAATCTAAAGTTTGAAGATGAACGAAGAAGATAAGAAAACAGTGGAAAAAATGAAAAGATACACGACACATTACACAAAATGCCTTCAAGTTCAAATTCATTATTTCGAATCTAACGCAGTCCGCTTGCAATATAACATGAAAACTAAACAAGAAAAAATTCAAAACAGAAAAAAACTTGTATGTAAGATCAAAATCTTGCGAAAAACACCACTCACTTATAGATTGAGTCGCCACCAGTCCCAGTCCCAGTGGGATCACCAGTCTGAGCAGTAAAGTCTTTTTGTATTGTATGAAACAGACACCCATTGTAGTACTTAATTCTGCATCAATCCATGAAAAACACAAATCAACACGATAGGAAAGATAACATAAGACCCGTTTGATAACCATTTGATTTTTTGTTTTTAGTTTTTGAAATTTTGAGAGTATTTTTATTCAAATTTCCTATAATGAGTTCCATCTTTTTTCTACAATGTATCTATCTTTTAATCAAATTTCAAAAACAAAAACTAGCTTTTGAAGCACTTTATTTTCTTCCCAAATTTTAGTTAAATATCCAAGTAACAAAAAATAAGGTACTTGTTGTAGGTTTAAATTTTAAAAACCAAAAATAAAGAACAAAATAGTTATCAAACGGGGTCTAAAATGCCGATAGTATATTAAAACCATTAGGTGAATTCATCAGAGCTAGTAAGCTAATTAGCTATCTCTTATAGTACGAAAACGAACATTTCCCCCAATAATTGAAATTTTCAGTGCTTGAGCAACGAAAACTATCGCAGGTAGTTGATAAACGCGGGACATAGAACGAGTAGAAATTAGCAAAATAAAGCAAACACAATGGAAGCAGCAAAACTAATCGAAAGAAAATGAAAGCAGAGACTGACTTGCAGAGCTTCAAGAAATTCTTGGAGGTCAAGGGGCACATGTCGGTGTTCAGGTCGATCACAATGTCCCCAAGACTGGTTACAATCAGCACGGACATGGCTTCCGATTCCTGTGTCTCGCTTTGAGGCAATTACATGCGGCTGTTCATTCAGCTTCTGCTCGGTGGTCGAAGCTCAAACTCCAAACCACCTCAACTTTCAGTAATCACAGAGAGAAAACTGTGGGGGAACGCGGCCGTTGTGGGTGGCCGGCTCGAGCAACTTAGATCGAAGAAGATCGATGCGATGGGGCCGTATCCTATACGGCAGTTGTACCGTAAGATTTTATCTAACGAATAATTTCAAGCCTCCTGTTTTGCAAACCAATGCCCTTCTAGCTCTAGGCCCAAGATTTTGGACTATTGGGCAGGTCAAATGATCACTGACCTGTAACTGTGGCTTCTTAAAAACAAAAAAAAAATGGGTGAACTAGAGAAATGTCTACTATTTTGAAATTTAATAAAAAAATGTCTAAAGTTTTTTAGAGTTTAAATTGATGTCTAAAACGTAAATTTTGAAAAAAAACAAATAATTAATTAAAATATAAATGACAAAGATGCCCTTACTGTTATTTACTCTTATTTAATGTGGTGGATATTTAATTTATTCGGTTAGCAAAATCTTGGAATCCTAATTTAAAAATAGAGAAAGGATATTATAAAAAAATATATATATACGTAGACTTTGTTTTGATAAAATCAAACAATATCTAGCTTTTATTTTAAAAATAATTTTAACAAACCTAAAAATCAACTTGGGAAGAGAAAAAACAACGATTTGGGGGAGAGAGCCACTGCTTGCATCTCTTCACATTTAAACCACCGTGAACAGGTGAGTGATTCCAGACCCCTTCTTTTCTTCATCTTCTCTACATGCATTTAAGTTAAACCCTAACAAAAGAAGAAGACAAGGCTTGATCGACGACAGCTGCAGGTGCTTTCTACCATTGAAGATAATTGTGTTGTCTCAAGAGCGTTGCACCAGAGCAGACACTGAGCACAGACTCCGTTCTTCCCTACTTCCAACCCTCGGTGAGTTATTTCTGATTATCGTCTGAGGTTAAACCCCTTCGCAACGATGTGACCGAGGTTGTAGGGTTATAGCTTTTAAGTTCTTCGGCTTTGAAATAAGATCCCGGATATGGGGGATTCGATATTACTATTTGATCTGATTTTTTTTTTTTTAAATAAAATTAACAAACTAACAGATTGTATAGACTTACTTGCTTGTCATGCCTAAGAGTCGCGAAGCAGTCGGGAATAGGGCTAGCCAACGTCTTATAGCAGCGGGTTTTCCGTTGAAGAAGCCAAAACAAAAACAGACATCACCGTTAGAGTTGGTATACTCTTGTTCTTGTCTCTGAAAAGCATAATCTAGACTAGAACCTTAGTATACCTTAATGCTTTACATCAATATTGTGCAGAGCGATGATAAGGATTCCAACGAATCAAAGGGCAAAGAGCATAGAGATATGGCGAAAAGACCAAAAAGAGAACGAGATGGGGCAAATAAGAACGACCCAGAATATCCAAAATCAGCGATAAAAAAGGCAAAGCATGAAAGTGAAGAGCCCACGAGGGATGAAACCGATCAGGGGGAAGATGAGGTATAGAAATTGTTTAAAACTTGTTGGAGGTTTAAATGAATTACTGAACCGATGGTCTGTGTTTGTAGTCGACTGGAGAACAGGGGGATAGTTCATCTTCTACCGCCCATCATAAAGATGATAGCAATGATGAAGAAATTTCAAGTGCAGATGAAATGAAAGAGGGGGATGAGCCACATACCAAACTAGTCGCCAGAACAGATAAGAAGAAGGTAATTAGATGTTCCCCTTTTAAATTTTTTTGAAATGTAACTAGAATTATATCGACTAATTTGAATATTTTTAAAGACAACCCATGATGTAAAAGCAAGAGGTAAAGCAAGGGAAGGAGGGTTCAGGAAAGCTGCAGAGACTGTGGAAGATCTCCGACCGGTAAACTCTTGTGTATACTGATGATTGTCGGCACTTACCTTATTGTTTTTCTGTATTATGTCCATATGGGTATTGAATTTCGTCCAAAAACTATATTGTGTTCCTTGGTGTATACGTTGACCCCGTTTTTCTTTTTGTGATACTGATTTATACGCACATGCCTAGATTGTATTTCGATGCACTCTAGCTTTGTGTAAATAGTGTATGATCCAGCATATGAACATTGATTATATGGTTTGTGATTGATTCAACGTTAACAACTGACACACTAAACATTTATGTACAGAAATATTCCTACGTTAAACTGTATATAACTGTGTATATCCGTCACTGTCCGCCTTTTATGTCATGGTTATATGTGATGAGTCTGGATGTGCGTGTATACGTGAGTCCTAATCTTTTCGTGTTGTCAACTTTATACGTATAGTTCTGTATTCTATGTTCCTCAATGCGCCCTATCTCCTGTTGTTCTTTTTAGTTAAATGCATGTGTATTGTTTTAAATATAATTTTTCTTGGGGTCTGTAGTGTATAAGTCAACATATGAACTATGAGCAATGATGTATATTGTTGCGAATAAACAGGCGATAACGAACTGACAACATTGAACATATTTTAGGACAATGATTATGTAATGACAGCTTATAGAAGATCGAGGACCATAAAAATCAACTTATGTTGCAAGGGGGGCATTATGGAAGCCATACAGAAAAATCTAGGCACTGAATTTAATGAATCATTTAAAAGAACATGTTTTGGGCATTTGCTTAAATTTTCAATCAAGCGGCCATCATCTCAACTATTGTTGCACCTAATTCAGCGACAGTGTAAAGCCAAGAAGTTTGCCGAGTTAAACTTTAAGGTTGGGACAAAATATTTAAAATTTGGGCTACGAGAATTTGCTCTTATAATAGGCCTTAACTGTGGCGAACTCGTAAAGATCGATCGAGCTTCAATGAAGGGGGGTGGCCAGCTGAAGAAGGACTACTTCGAAGATGACGAAGTTATACGAAGATCAGTTCTGAATATGGCTTTTAGGGTGAACAAAAGAGCTCCTGAAGATGACATGGTCAAGATGTCACTATTGTACTGCCTTGAAAGCTTCCTACTCGCTAAACAAGACAAGGTAGCAATAGAGAATGACCACTTGTTAATGGTCGATGACTTGGA
>JBBMKA010000001.1:9027848-9056049 GCA_037833695.1 Sechiopsis laciniata
TCATGGATGGTTAAGTACCGCAGGAATTACAAGAGCGAAAAAGAGACTTTGTATAGATATAACATCTTCTGTGAAACTAAGAAGAAGGTTGATATCTTGAACCAGAAGAGTAGTGGGTGTAAGTTTGGCCTGCTATGCTTTGCGGACATGACATTGGAAGAGAGTTGCCGCAAGGGCCGGGGCCTTTACCCTCAGAAACCATTCCCTTGTTAGACTTAAATGTCTCTCTCTTATTCACTCTAAACTATTTTGTTGATTCAATCAACTCTATTTTTCACACACACAATTGTCCAAAGTTTAGTCTCATTACTTTGCATATTTTTGCAATAGAGCAAAATGTCACTGACTTTCTAGAGATTTAGAGATATTTCTCATTCTCAGATTCATTTTTTTCTATCTAATCATATGATCCATATAAAATTGGGCTGACTATGTTTGATTTCTAGTGGTATCTTTTTCCATACAAGTTTCAATGTAGAAACTTGAAAGTAGAGAGGAAAATGGTGTACCAACAAAAGCTAATTGCAGCAATGTATCATCATGCCCCTCTACAATCTAATTATTACTTTTTCCTCTCTACTAATCTTATCCACATCTATATTTTTAATCTCTTATTTTAACGTTTATTAGCAATTGTTACTCTTCACATTTGTGACTGCCTTAGTCAATGCTTTTTAATCTATTTTAATTCGAACTTCATTGTACTCATGTTTTTTCTACTTTATCGTCATGAATGATAGCCTAGTTTGAAGTTAACACAAACTCTCAATGATCCCACACCACCACCCTTAACTCCCAACTTATATAAATACATAATATAATACTTCAAATTAATCAAATTTCACTTATTACACAAAAGAAGAAAAAAGGGTATCATCCAGAACAAAGAAACAAAACAACATACCTGATCAATCGGGGGTTGTTGGCTTGAGAAGGCGCTGGAGATCACCACACCATTCCGATTCAAGCAACCCGAGCGAACGAGCCCAACCCAGAACCAGACCTGCCATCCCTTTCTCAACTCTACACACAGCCTCCGTTTAATTTAGGTTTCTTCGTTTCTACAATGCTTCCAATTTTCGGGGTATCTATAAATATTAGGGCGCTATTTGATTTGGGGGAAGCGGAGAGGAAGAGGAAAGAGGTTGTAGGAAAATTTTGTTTGAATATAGATGTTTGTAGAAGAAGTTGCAGGAAAATCTTGTTTGAATGTGGATGTTTGTAGGAGAGGTGGCAGGAAAATCTTGTTTGAATGTGGATGTTTGTAGGAGAGGTGGCAGGAAAATCTTGTTTGAATGTGGATGTTTGTAGGAGAGGTGGCAAACCTTATTTGAATATGGATGTTTATAGGAGAGGTTGTAGGAAAACTTTGTTTGAATATAGATGTTTGTAGTAGAGGTTGTAGAAAATCTTATTTGAATATGGATGTTTGTAGGAGAAGTTATTGAAAACTCTGTTTAAATATGGTTGTTTAAAAGTGATGTTAGAGATTTTTTTTTTTTTTTTTGTAAAATTAATATTTAAGGTTGATATTTTTTTTAATTAATACAATAATTAACTTTTTCGCATAGAATGTATAATTCAAAAAAAAAAAAAAAAACAATTTATATATTAATTTCATTAATAACTTTAACAAAATTATTATCATAATTATAATGTTAAATATTAATATAAATAAAAGGGAAATTGAAATATTTATCTATTAATTGGCATATTAATATGCTAGTGAAAATTTTATGAAATGAGTTAGTGTCATTAAATTTTGGTCCTCAAATTTTCAATGTTCAAGTTCAATTTCAATATATAGCTAACATTATTTTATATTTTCTTCGTGTTACCCTATTTTTTCTTTTAATTTTATTCGTTTTTCATTTGTTATTCCTTATACGTTTTTTTAAGAAGTTATTCCTTATAAATTTTTATCTTGTTAATTTTGATATTTTTGTTCATTTTGTTTTATATGTTTTTAATAAATTTGTTTACCTTGCTTTTTCATTATTTTTTAATTCCTTATATACAGTTATTTTATTATTTACATTAATCTTACAATTTTTTCTTCCTTTATTTTATTTGTTCTTTGTATATTTTATTCATTTATTTATTACTTTTTAAATACATTCAATATGAAAATTGAAATATACTTATTATATAGATGAGTTGTTTTTTAAAAACATTGTTGTATAGAATTTTTTTATTTTATTGATTTAATTTTTTTTTAAATTGCAAACTTATATTGTTTTATATAATATAAATGGTAAATTTATTTTCTTGCCAAAATTAAATCTACAAAATACCAATAATTTATAAATGTTTTTTAAGAAGTTAAAAAGTTATTATTATTTTTTTTTTTTAGGACAGTTATTTTTATTTATTAATTTTATAAGAAACTATAATAATAAATTACCCATATTTAAAACAATGATTGAAATGAGGAGTTTGAATGAGTGGTTAGATGATAGGTTTGAATGAGAGGATTGAAAAAGAAGTTGAAATGAGATGATGAAAAGAGACGATAGAATGAGGGGTTGTTCTCCCTTCCTCTTCCTCCCTCAAAACTCAACCCCCTTCCTCTTCCTCCCTTAAAAATCCATATTCATGTAACCCCCTAAAGGGGATTACAGCCTACTTGGCTTTTTTTTCCCTATTTGTTTCTTTTCTTTTTTTTTTTTTTTTTTTCACCCACTTTCAATTATGTTATTCAACTAATCATACAATATTTTTCATAATAAATAATTATTTTTAGTTAATCTATTAAAAAATAATATAATTAATGAGAAATATTTATCGTAACGATTTTATGACTTTTATTGTTTTATATTTCGCAAATTCTATTCTTTTTAATGAAGTAAATTTTAATGTATTTACATTTATAACCATAAATACATTTTAATATTATACTCATTAAGTACGTGATAATAATTATTTTTTTAAGGTATATATATTTTGTGATTGATGAATTTTTTATTGTTTATCTGTTAAACAATGCATCTAAGTTAGTTTAAAAAAAGGAATTTAACTCATAATTCTTATGAGTTAAATTCATGTATGTTATCATGTGAATTAATGCGCTTATAAAATAATAGAATTCAACTGTACTTTAATCCATATACATACTTAATTTTAATTTTGTATTTCAACAGATTTGTTCTTATTTTTTATTTTTCTATAAATTTTAGAAATATATTATAGTTAATTCATTTTGTATTAAAATTTATCATTGTCATTATTATTTTAATAAGTTTGATTAAAATTAACTTCAAACTTATTTTTTAAATTAATTTTAAATTTATCGAGAATATATAGATTAAAGTGTAGATCATTTAAAATATATGAATTAAAATAAATAAATAAAACAAGTACCTTTTTTTTTTTTTTGAAACAAGATGAAAATTATGTCTAACTTTTGATTAGTAATATAATAAAAAAAAGATAGCTTCAGTTGTATAGTGTATAACTTATTAATAATAAGAACATAAAAATGATAGATTTCAATGGATTCTTCTCAATGTTATTGAATAAAAATTACAAATGTATCGTAACTTGGATTTGACGGTAAAGATCCGACCGGCTGAGTATGTGGACCTTGGAAGCAAGTGACGTGGCTTCGTAATCTCAAACAAATGCAAAGGCCCAATAAGAAAGCTGGGCCTTAGCAAGCCCAATAGAAAATGTTATGGAATAAAGGTTAAATTACAAGATTGGAAATGTACAAACTAAGTAAATGTCTATATTTAAGAAATTATTTAAGAAAATGGCTAAATTATAAATTATTAAAATGCATGTCTCCTTTTAGTTTCTTTAAATATAAAATTAATTCATGTGTAAATATAAAAGTTTAAAATACCCATCTTATTTTGTTACTCATTTTTTTCCAACTTTTTCAAATAATATTTTGTTTTAACTAACATGAGAGATGATATTTGTTTTTAAACAACCAACTAAATTTAAAAATAAATAAAAATCTTGATTTCAAAAGTTGAAAATTAAAACAAACAATTACGTTGGATTTTTTTAAAAATATATTAGATTCTGAATTATTTTCTAAAAATATATTAAATTTTGAAAACTGTTTTCCTTCCACCGAGCTGAACATGAGTATATACCATGTCCATGTCAGTACATGTACCCCCAGGTTTCCCAAAACATAATGAAAAGGAAAAAATAATAAAAAAAAACATATCTATCGTCGCTGTCATAATTAATGCTTTTCACCAATTTCAACATTGGAGCCGAACGGTCGAAATGCATACCCATGGGAAGCTCGACCTTCTCATCATTCCCACTTCCATCCACTTGAAAACGTTCTGCCCCACCAAAGAAAACTCACCTCCACTCCTCCCCCTTCCGTCGAGCTTCCAATCGTGCATACCCGGTCGTCGAGTGTTGAAGATCTTCTTCGTCATCATCCTCGCAAATAGGTACTAGACTATCTTCTTGAACGGAATCAATGTGCTCAAAAATAGGAAGATATTTAAAGTTTTAGCTGCCGAATATACTCCATATTTTGTAGGAATATTGTTGCCTATTTAATATTTGTTTTAAGTTGATTTTTTTTTTTTTATAATATTAAGTGTTTGTATGTTTAGAATAATGTTAAGTGTTTGTATGTTTTTTTTTTTTTTATAATGTTAAGTAGTCCCCCTAGTTAACTCAAGGATGTACATCTCGATACGTATTTGGATTATGTCTGCCAAGAGACAGCAGTCACTGTGCATGCCACTAGTAAATCCGTTGTACATCCATTGGACGTCTCTGTCATCCTTCAGTATCTTTGACGTTTCCTTGTGTGCCCCCGTCTTTATATAGTGATATGCTTATAAATTTTGAGTTTTCGTCCAATGCCAACTTTTCCTCGATAGACGATATTAGTAGGGATAGGGAAGTGTTGTATGTGATACCAACCACGATTGTCGTGTAGTTCGAGTAAATATCTCCCTCATCCCATCTGCCATTAAAGACGACCGTAACCGATGCAACATCCATTCCAAATTGAAAAAATAGAAGCTTACTAACCCCCCTAAAAATTGACAGAGAAACAGAGATTGAGAATTGATGATGGGAGTATGAACAAATAGAGTGATAGGGGTAAAATGGAGAAAAATGGTGGATGAAAAATGGAACTGTGAATTAGTTTACCAATCGATGATGGAGGTGGTGGCAATTGGTTGATTTGGAATTCGATGGAAAATTTTGTTTACTCAATTTTGAAGGGCTCCTAAAATGGTGGGATGCAACCTATTTCTAAAATGGTGGGTAGGATGTTGATTTTAATTTATATAAATTGTAGTAAGTGGGAAAAATACAAATGGTATAAAAGTTTTATCCCTCATCTCCTAAAATAGAAAATAGACATGCATTATAATATTTTTTAATTTAGACATTTTCCCAAATATTTTGTGGAAAGTAACAATTTATATGGTTTCTCATTGGAAATTGTAGGTTTTCTCATCAAAATATATTTGTTTAGACAAATTTTAAAATATTTGTATTTATAGTTATTAATAAATTTTAATATGGTATGGCATATAGTATAATATATCACTAATATAATTTTATAAGAAAGTAGATATAAATACTTATCAATATCAATTATTATATTTACTAAATTTTTAAAAAAGTGTTCATATTTGTGATTTTTTCTAATTTTTACTAAATTTGACTAATCTTCCAAAATTTTCCATTACGTTTTAATTTTAGTGAATCTTTTGTTTACTTAATTGAGTTTTTGAAATTTTAAAGTTCTATTTATTTGATCATTATATTTTACTTTTAAAAGTATCTAAACTTTTAATTCTATGTCTTAAATCTTTAAATAATAAAAAAATATAATAAATCTCCAAGTTCTTAATTTTATATTTAATATAACTAAATATATTTAAGTTTTTAAAAAAATTAAATCATCTTTCGATGTAAAATTGAATTTTTATATTTAATAAACTCCTAAACTTTCGATTTTCAATTCAATAACTTGTGAATTTTAAAAAGACAAATATGTTGAACTTCTATTCAACTCAATATAAAAATCTAGAAACTTATTAGGTAAAAATACTTACCATCTCAAAAAAAACAAACAAAAAAAAAACTTATCAGTCGTTTTTCAAATTTTAGAGACCAAATAAATATGTATTGAAATTTGTTTTTAATACTTAACATATAAATTGAGTATGAAGATTCCTACTTAACCTTTTAATCATAACACACAACTTCATATCAATTGAATTAAGTTCATGTTGACATACATTTTAAAGTTTTAGATATTTATTGTTATGTATTTCTTAGTTTAAAGACTAAATAGTCTTTTGTTCTCAAAAAAGAAGGAAAAAAAAAGGACTAAATAGTCATAAATTTAATTGTAATATAACCTCAATTAAGTGGCAAATACGGAATAATTCCCAATCTTTTAAGATAACCCTCAATTTCATTTGCAATCTTTAAATATTTTTTTTATTTTATCAATAAATTTCTAATTGAGTCATTTATAAGAAAATATAAAAAAAATAAAAATAAAAATTGATGTCTATTACTATTTTATCAACATATATGAGCATTCAAAAACACATTTATAAAAGGTACGATTGAAAATTGATTCCTCAAATTAATATACGAAATAAAAAATTAGAGTAATTAAAAAAATGAAAGGTTTGTCAATGAAATTTGATTGTAGTTTTTTCTTTTAAAAAAATTAATTTGTAATTCTCTCGAATTATATAGTTCTTTTTTATTGCCAATAAAACCAATAATTTAGGAGTATCAATATATTTTCATGAAAAAAAAAAAGAAGAAAAATACGAATCCTCCTTCCAATTATAATTCAATTATAAAAATAATTTTCTTAAAAAAAACTTTGTTTTGAACCAAATTACAGCAACTCATAATAATAATAACTAGAAATTTTGCGAATAATAATAATTAACTGAAATTTTGCAAATGCAAAAAAAGAAATACATCGTCAAAATTTATTAAATGATTTCACATAAAACTAGATGACATTAAATAGCTAGATGACACAATTTCATTGTGTCCTATTCTTCATTATAAAAAAAAAATAGTCATGAAGAAGAACAAGACAATTAAATTATGTCTTATTCTGATCTCAAAAAAAAAAAAAAAAGGTCTTATTCTTCTTTAAACCTATTTTGTATTAACGGTTTTAATTGAGCCAAATTTATGAATCTGAGTCTTGTATCTTAATTATGGTTGAACTAGAAAAATTTTAAAAAAAAATCAACCGAGTCTTTTTTGCGGTCTTTCCGGAAATTGAAAAGTAAAAATTAAATAAATCAACATAGACGGACTGATTTTAATTAAATGATTAGTTCTTATTAAAATAATGGTGGGAGGGTGAATTTAAATTCAATATTTTTTCCCTAATAATTATTTAGAAAATCTTCGCCCAACACTTTAAATATGTCCGGAACTAAAAAAAATAAGTATGAACGGAAATGTAAATATAAAAATACCAAGGGCTGAGAATAATTTACATAAATAATTACCGAGCTCTTTCTTTTTTTTTCAAAAACCATAACAAGAGAATGAATAAAAGCCAATAACCTATAAAATCGGGAAAACGAATGTTTATCAATACATTGATACTTTAATAATTTACAAGATTCAATATTCATTCCAGGATTTTTTATGTTTCTACTATTTCATAAGAATATCAACTAATAAAAAAGAATTAATTACTTTTTCTATTAAATTTTTTTAAAAAAATAATTGTTTTTCAATCAGAAAATATTGTTAATTTTTGTTGAAACATTCTATTAATGTAGATATTTCATTGATATCAATATCTCCATATAAATGAGGTCCGATAACTATAATTATTTTGATATCAAAATTCTTGGAATGAACAAAACTGAAGATGAAAAAAATATATAATAAATTATGCGAGTATAATTGTGTTTTATTGACTAAATCTGATATGGAGTTCATTTTTGACATTTTATGTGTTCCAGAGATTTTGACTCTTTCCTTTCATTGGGTCTTTTGAGACTTTTAAGGGCAACGCATTTATGGGAGAGGCCGTTGTTGCTTCAATAATTATCAATAATAATTTATGTTTTCTCACTATGGTTGAATACGTGGGACCGAAAAGGTTAACGATTAAATAGTTCTATTATTTTGTGGTAATTCAATTCAACACGACAGTCATAACCTAGATTTTGAAAGTCGATATTTGACTATCATATTATTTAAGAGTAGCAGAGTCTTCTATGAAGAGTTTGTTGATTCTCCTCCCCTATTTTGTACTAAAAGAAAAAAGAAAATATGTGGTTGGATGCCAAAAAAAACTAAGTCAACGTATAATATATATTTGATAATCAAGAGATTACAAATTTGAATTTTATTTACTTTAAATGTTGTTAAATAAAAAAAAATGTATAAAAACATTTTATAGTTATTGAAAAAGAATGGGGCTAAAAATGAAATGAAGCTGCAAGATTTGAAAATGAAGATAAAATTATTTCTACCATATATTTGTTCTTGCCCACTACAAAATTGTTTTGTTCTAGTGTACAATTGCAAATTTTTTTGTGTAATATGATATGAGAGGTAAGAAAGGAGCTAAGGTATAGTTAACAAACTCTTCTTCTTTCTATTACTATGAAGAATTTATAATGATATAACTTTTTTTAATCTAGTATGGATTTATAAAATATTAAATATCTAGTTAACTTTTATAAATATAGTTTAGATTGACATCGCAAGTGCTTCATGTAATATATAAAGATTGAAATAATTACGTGTTACGAAGTTCATTTTCAATTTATTGAAGTTTTTTTGTTCCACGTTTCATTAATTAATTGTTATTATTATTATTATTATTTTGAAGAATACACGTTTCATTAATAGATTAAGTGTCAGGCAGTCTTTTGATAATTTTTTCTATCTCCGAAATATTTAGAAATTAAAAGAGAAATTTTCAACTTACAATTCGAAACAACCACGGACATTCCTTTTGAAAAAAAACAAAAATACTGTGTATAAACATTAAATTATTTGGTGTTTACTTTTCTCCACGCAATTAATGGGAGTAGCTTATTGTCAATGTCATAATTTACACACTTTTATGTTTTTTTTTTTTTTTCTTTTTTTAGACATTGGACATTAACTTTCCCCATACCTACATGTACATTACAATCAAAGTCCATACTTTTTATATATTAAATTATAAAATGCTTTGATTTTTTTTTAAATCTTTAGATCTCAACTCTGTCCACAAAATTTTACGAGATTTCATTTCACCAAGCGCATGTTTGGTTGGGGTATAAATTTAATGTGTATTAAATTAATGCTCCTAAATCGTGTTTGTTTTGCATTTTAGCCAAATGGCTAATACCGGTTGAGTTAAAACGAGTTTGCTACAATTTCTTTCATGTTGATCTAAGTGAAAAAGTCAATTTCTCTCTTCCTCGTTAACGTATCTTCTTCTCTTGTTCAATATCACTTGATTTGGTTTCTTTTCCTATTTTGTTGCGATTGAAGCTTCAAATAGTTCTATTATTTTCAATAATCTTGTTCTATGTCAAATTCCGCATCATTTAACTTCATATTTTCATAGTTTTAGTGATTTTCAAATTTTTTTCTTGTTATTTGTTGAAATTTTTGCTTCCATCTAAATATAAACTTGCATTTCATACATAGGTTTGATGCTTTGGCTACCGATTCATCCTCAAATCTTGTCGTCGTGGACAAAATTTAGAACACGGTACATAGCAAAAAGAGTAAGAGGGTTGATAAAATGTACCAATTTGAAGTTTGAAGCACAAGCATACCGTAAGTTCTCCGAAAGAAAACGGCGGCAAGAAGGTAGAAGATATTTCGTACAAAATGAACGAGAGTGAAGACCACACGAGAGAGATACTATTTTGGAAATCCTATTTTAGAAAAAGGTTTGTTAATTAAGAAAAATCAATAAAAAAAATATATAAAATGATATTAATGTTAGGGCAAAATGATATTAAAGAAAAAATAGAAATGTGTAAATTTAATTACAAAATTAGATTTGTTAATTATTTTTTCTATTCCTACAAATGCACTTACTTTCTTAAATGGTCTATTGAAAACAATTTTCCATTTTAAAAACAGAAAATAAAATTTGAAAAACATTTTTTAAGCTTCATTTGATAATTAAATTAAATTTTGAAAATGAAATAATAAAGTTAAAAAAAAAAAAACACTTGTTTTGTGTTGCGAACTTGACTTCAAATATTTATTTAAATTATAAGAAAATGTTAAGAAAATCAACACAATTGTAAAATCTTGGTACAGATAGTGTTTATAACATATAAAAAAAACAAAAACAAAAACAAAAACAAAAAACATATGGTTACACAACAAAACAAAAATATTTAATGAGATCTTTACTGTTTTTTTTTTTTTTTTAACTTTATTAACAACCTTGGCTTTAGCTTTAAATCTTTTGCGTGAACATGCCATATTTAAATTTTGGTTGAGGGCCAGACAAGTATTTACTATGCGGATATTATGTACCAAAATATTAGTGTAATTATATACTCAAAATATATGCCCAATGTGGAGGAGAAATCAGGAACAAAACGAATAAAAAATGGTTCCGAAACAAAGTCCAACAATCATTAAATTTTACAAATCAAGTTATATTCCTAAATTTCCCTTTTTTTTATTTCTAAAAATATTTCTGTCATCTTTTAATTCAATAATTAAGGTAGGATGAAAAAGTAAATTATATGATAATTGATGTCTTATCTATTAAATTAAGTTGAGACTATCAATACGATGTCTTTATCAATAATATCCTTGTTTATTCTCAATAAATAAACAATAATAATATCATATTATTTAAATGTTGATGATAACATATTCATTAGGAATAACATTAAATAGTTTGATATAACGTATCAACATGTAGCATAAGGAAAACATAGGCAAAGAAAAGTATAACCTATAGATGGAGAGAGACTTTGTTCTTAGATTATGGACCTTGGTCGTGAATTTAAACTCGATAGTTAAAGCATCTACACTTTCTAGTCGTTGAAAACTTGGTCTTTCGTATTTTTTCTAACCACAAAAAGCTCCTAAGCAACTTCCACGAAACTACACATAGAAGTTGATATGTCAATAATTTTATTTCTTTCATTTTGAAATTTTAGATTGTACGGTTTCAGTTGCCTTCAGTCCTTTTATTGAAAGATGACCATTTTAATTGTATTAATTGTTTTTTTTTTTAAATCCATTGTACGGCTCTTGGATATATCATTTGGGCGTTAATTGCTAGATTTTTTCAAACTAAAATTGATAAAAACTCTTATTCAACTTGTCTAAATAAGAAAAGATTTTCATTATATTTTCATCACAATTTATCCACGAAATTTAAGTTTTTGGGTTGATTGATAGTCTAATATAATTCAACAATGGTATTAGAGTAGGAAATTTAAGTTCGAGTCTATGTCCAATCATTTCCTAAATTTCAGTTGTAGGATAAAGAGAATGTTGGTAAAAAAAAAAAAATTATAAAAAAAATTTAAACTTTTTGGTTGATTGGTAATTTAACATAATTCAACATAGGGATATAATTTTGAAAGTTGTTTTTATTGATCGACTTAATTATTACTCTTCCATCTACAAAAATATGATCCGATTGATATGAGATATATTTAATGATTAAAAAATCCACTCTATAAACATTGTCCAACTAGGAAAAAAAAAAATCTCTTACCATGTTTATTAGGTAAATGTAAAATAATAATAATAATAAATAAATAAATAAAAATTGAAATTACAATAATTTAGGTGGAAATTGAAATTACAATAATTTAGGTGGAAATTGGAACTCAAATTCTCTTAACCATTAAAATATACTATTATCGTTGAGTAACTGTTTGCAACCAAAAAACTAATTGATTTAGTTATAAGTTAAGTTTTAAATATTTATGGTTGGATCTAATATATATTTGTCGTTTTCTACGCGTTACGAAACCAATTATGAAGATGCAGCCCAAGTATTGTAAAGTGTGACAAATAAGCTAACGAGCATAATAGATGTACTTTCTAGCTCGGCCCATAGTGCAATCACAAAATCTTCATTAAAATATTGTTTTTGTTTTTATAGTTTTTCTTTTTTTGGAAAACGTGTTTACGGTTTTTTTTAAACAAGTCTTTATGGTTTGAAAGTTATTTGGAAATGTTAATCACGATTTCAATGTTAATGGAAATACACCAAACATAGGAGCAATGGATTCTTCTTTACATATTCATACTTTAACAGTTTTTTATAAAGTTCAGTTGAAAAATCGAAAAGATCAATGACATAATGATTTTATTATTTAGAAATAATTCAGTTTAATAATTAAGAGCAATAACACTCTTTAGATAGGATTGATGACTCCCTTATCCCTATTTATACTAAAAAAAAAGTTGGATAGACAAGATCTCATCAATTCCATTTTAGGCACAATCATTTAATTTTTTTTTTAGAATCTAAATGTATTTTCACTCAAAATCTCTATGGATGGTTTAATCTTTCCTTAATCTATTTAAATCATAGTCAAATTTCAAAAATTAGAAAGTTTTTTTAAATTACTTTTTTTGTAACTAAATTTTGTTTAATTTTTAAAAATATAGACAAAAGGTAGATATAAAAATAAAGAACCATAGATTAAAATAATTGTGGTAGACTTAATTTTCAATATATATATATTTAGTATCACGACTTTGATAGCTATTTTTTGTTAAAATCTATTTTTTTATATTAATTTTCATTTCATACACTTTAAAATTTTATTTAAATTTTTATTCTTTGATATATATTGTTATATTAATTTCAATTAAAATTAAATTTTTTTTATATATTTTGTAAATATGAGAATTAAAATGATACTCAAATAATGAATTTAATTGTAAAAATCTAAAACAATATTTAAACCGAGTAGTCCAAAGACTCGAAAAAGGCTAGAGAGGTAAAATAAGAAGAGCGGTCGAAGGTCATATGACATGAAAGCTCAAATTGTCATTATTTCGAATGGTTCATAGTCTACGCTAAGCCCTACGGCCCAACACGTTACATCCCAACCTAATGCTCTAAAAGATGTAGACTAATTAATTATATATGGTTACAATGATTTATTAAGCTTCTTCTTCTTTTTCTTTTTTTTTTTTTAAATATAAATTGGGGACCAACAAATTCTACATATAAGACATATCTGTTCTTACTCGTGACTGTGAAGTTAAAATATATTAATACCAAACAACTTAACTAACTGCACCATCGACCCATTTGATAATGATTTATTAAGCTCTCTTTTTTTCTTTTCTTTTTTCATATAATGTGATGATAAATATTTCAAAAAAAAAAAAGTGTTGATAAAGAAAGATTAATAAATGATTAATAAGACTATAAGGGAGGGTTGGGTGTGCAAAGAGTATGAGTTTTAGGTAGTTATTAAATCAATTTGAAAAAAAAAGTAGTAATTAAATCAAAAAAGAAAGTATTTCGGGTGAAAAATCACGATGTCTTTTCTATCAATTGCATACATTCAATGATATTAAGATTATGTTTGAGCCTCAAAAAAGAAAGTATTTCTGGTGAAAAATCACGATGTCTTTTCTATCAATTGCATACATTCAATGATATTAAGATTATGTTTGAGCCTCTCCATTTGTGAATTATAATAATTCGAACTTATATTTGTTTCACTAGACTGGTGATTACCTAAATTTATATGCTCGTTTATCTAAAAAAAATTATTTCTTTATTTGATATTTTTATGAAATTTGACTATGAATTTTTTAAAAGTTTATTATAAATAACTACTTTATTAATACGTTTAATAATTTCTATTAATTTTAATTAAATAACAATGAAAATATTAGATTAGAACAATAGTTTTTTTTTATGTAGAATTTTTTTATATAATTACAAATTGTTATATTAATAAATAAAATCCGATAAATGTAATATATACGTACGTTTCAAATTTAATCATTTTTATTATATAACACCATTTATATTTGTTAGATAAGTTTTTTTTCAAAATAAATTATGTTATTTAAAAAATAATAAAATAATAAAATAAAATGTGTTATTGCCAATAAGAATAATAGTTCAACGACATTAATATGTACCTATAAGATTCGCTCCCCACCCCATATTGAAATAAAAATAAAATAAAATGCATTATTTTAATTTTAAAAAATCATATTTATTCAAGATTCTAAAATTTATAGGAATATATTTATTTTTTAGTACATAACTATATCAATATACAAAACCTAAAAAATAAGAAAAAAAAAAAGGAAAATGGTAGGAATGGGCTAAATTTAAAGAAAAAATAAAGGTCATAGCTACTTTATATTAAACTTTAAATTCATGACTAAAAAAAATTACGGGGAGAAATCAATGGTTTCCTCCCAAAATTACCCTTTAGTTCTTTTTCATTTAGGTGTTTTACAAAAAAAAAAAACTAATTACCCCCTAAATCTAAGCACGACCACTTTTTATTTTATAATATTTCATTTTTCCTAAATCTAAGTATAACTAATTTTATAATATTTCAAAATTAAAATATTAATAATATTAAATAGGTCCCTAAGATTTGGGGAGGTAATTAAAAAAAAAGAAAAAAAAAATGAAAATCATGATTGCACGATGAAAACAAAAAAGAAATGGAAATTACGTTCGATCTCAGGCGCCTACAAACCAAATTTGCCAGGACGGGGCTGAAAATTCTAAAGGTATAGATTTAAAACAGGATCACGATGTACAGTGGATGTACAGCGAGTTTGTAAACGGGTTGTATAATGGATGTTGCATTCTGACCAACCTCTTTGTCATTCCCATTCATCCGGCCAGCTAGAAGACTATTCCAAAAAAAAAATATGATCATCCTAGCAATCGCTAAAAAAATCAAGGAAACAAAACCCTAGTGATTCGATTATGTATAGAATATGTACCAACAGTGTCTAAAATATGCACAAACAAAAAAGAATCAAGGAAACAACATTGTTCACATAATATATACATATGCACCGTTATTATAACATGATATGTACAGAATATGTGTCAACAATGTCGAACTTATGCAAGAACAAAAAAAAAATCAAAGAAACAACGTTATTCACATAATATATACAAGTGATAACACTAACGTAACTAACATATGGATCAATACTCTGTACAGAATATGTGCCAACAGAAACTTACATAGAATATGTACAGAATACGTGCAACCAATGTCTAACATATGGGAAATACGTGCTAACCATGTCTAACATCTAAAATAAAAATAATAATAAATAAAGTAGGAATTCGAGTTAGACGATAATATCTTTAAAAATTAGAGCCATTTGAGAGATTTGGAAGCTTACACTGGAAAAAATGTCGACCAAAGGAATTTGAAAGCTTACACCGGAAACATTTATATCTTAAAAAACGTGGCTCCAATGTCAATTCCTTTCGAAGTCTCGAGAATCGGAGCCCAACAAAATGCATGCATTTCTCTTGCGACCGTATTTTTCAACGCAGGGCTATCATCAATCGCAAATGCATTGGTGAAAGGTTTTCGCGGGAGTTGTTCAACGGAAAGAAAGAATTAAAAAGAACATTTCATCTTCTTCAAAAATTGATATTTAAGGCGTTTATAAAACTCAAGCTTAGGCACTATTCCTAACTCTTTTTTAATTAAAATCTAATTAGTCTTACCATAATCACACCAACCAACGAGAGTATGTACGGTTTATGGGAAGGAGATGTATAACTATGAACGTTAAGAACAAAATTTCTAAATTACGTATAAATTTTTAAAATTTTCAAAATCCCTGATTTCATGATATTTTATAATTATTGATTTAATTATGTTTGACTAACATTTTTAGAATTAGTTAAATTGTTTTAGATTTTTCTAGATTCAAAAAGGTAGTTACAAATAATCTATTTAAAATATATTTTAAAAAAAAAACTCTTTGAAATATAGGAGGGATACAATTGTAAACTACTTTTCATATTAAAAATTAATTTTTAAAAAAGACGACAAATGTAAAGCCTAAAGATCTTTAGCCACATCTCTAATTAATTTCTAAATTCTAGCCATTTTCCTAGTTGTCCCAAAAAAAATACACCTTTTCAAAAAAAAAACAAAGCTTAATTTATTCTCATTAGGTTAAATATTAATTATAAGTTTAACTGAAATATTTTGTTAATTATTTGTAATTCTTTAAAAAATAAATCCAAGTTATTTTTAAGAAATCTAGAAAAAATATCATCTTTATTAAAATAATTTTTTCTTTAAATATTATTCATCATAACTTGTGCTGTGATATACTTTTTTTGAAGATCGTTTATAATATTTCATTGTTTTTCATAACCTAATGTTTAGGTAACCTTCCATCGTTCTAAAAAAAATTACCTTTCATCCATCATAACTCAACATATACTCTAAACTCGCCTTAAAAATTCAAAAGTATGGTAAAATACATAGTAAATTGAGGTTGGAGGAAAATATTTACCGCAAAAAGAGAAATGACACTATATTAATCAACATAAATAGTATGTAACTTTTCTCTATTTTTCAACGATATATTAAGAAAAAATGTACTTTTCTCTATTGAAGTTTGAAAAAACTCCAAATTGTACTGTGTAGAAATTGAGCAAAAGTGATGCAAGTCTTATCTAATTAATAACAAAAGAATTGGTATATATATAAAGTTGCATGTGGTGTGATTGGTTTGAAAATATAACAATTTACCTGTTTACTACATTTAAAATAAGACAAAATAATAATAATAATAATAATTGAGTTCAAATTAACTAAAAAGACAAAATTATTTATTTTTTGAATTGATCATTATGGTACTTTTATTTTATATCCTTATTAATGTAGAAAATCCATTTGGTTCCGACTGTATGTTCTTTGATTTTTGCAAACACATAATTTCTCCGATGGCTTGTATTGTAGCTATTTTCAACGATTTGAACAATTTTTATATGTATTATTCCAGGCTTTTTTTTTTCTTTTGCAATATATTATTTCCGACTTATTTGATAATTATGTCGGTTCTTATTTTAAAAAAGGAAGCGTCTTTCAATGTAATTCTGGGTTTTAGACTGAATTTAACACATGATTTTTAATTTAAGCATTAAAAAATCTCTTATCTACAAAATTTCAAACTTGTGTCCATTCCATCTTTAAACTTCTAGAAATGTATAATAAATTTTTGAACTTCTGTGCTTAATTTTAGAGTTTTCCATGAATTTTTAATAAATAATATGAGATTTCATCTAAAAATTAATTAGGAGTAACGTATCTCTCTTATAAAAATGTTGAAAACTTTTCACTTTTATAATGTGAGATAATAGCCACGAGATAAATATTTCTAACAATTTTATATCAGATAAGTTTCGCATATTCAAAAAAAAAAAAAAAACAAATTCACCTATTGAGATTTAAATTCAATGTTTACATCTAATGGAAATCTAAAATTTTCAATTTTTTATTTAGAAGATTCGTAATTCTGAAGAAGAAACACTAAATAAGTCAAAAACTTAAATAGACACAAAATTAAAAATTCATATCGATATATTAGACTAAAATACCAATATATTGGCACTCTTAAGATTTAGGCACCAAATAGCAAATATACACAAACATATAAATTCAAAGGCTAAACTTAGTTTTATTACATTTGTTAAAAAGTGATTGTACAAATGTCAAGTTATCTAACAGTGATTTTCGATCAAACACTTTAAATTAGTCTCCTTTTGATCAATCAATTTTCTAAGTGTTTCTTGATTAAAAAGTTCAAAAAAATTTAATTTTTTTGAAATGACAATAGCGCTCTAAAATAAGTTTAAAAGTTTTTTTATTAATAAAATATGTTAAAAAGTTATGTTAGGAATAAAAGTTCTAATTATGATCTTAAAGGTTGGTTGCTTTCAAATTCTATTTAATAGTTATTTTTTTAATATTTGATGAGTGTTGAGTTAATTTACATGTATTTTGAGAACAACCCAACAATGTTTATGTTATTAATGAAAATAAAGTCTCACATAACTAAATCCTAAACTTATAATTCTATATTATATTTAGATGATGAGATAATTCCATCTTGAAAAGAGAAGCAGTCTGTTGGTCTATGAAGTTGAAACCTCCTTATTCAAACTCTAGTAATCCATTCCATTAAAGGTTCTTCGAGTGCAGGAGTTCTTCAGCCGAACAACTCTTTTTACTCTTCGGTCGAAAGCAATCGAGCTTCTTTCTTCTCGAAATCTCATAAACTCTTTAGTGCAAGAAGATACTTTTTTATCCTTTGTTTTAGTACATATCGGAGGAGGAGGACGAGTATTGATTCTCGGGATCGAACCTGAGTCATTGGTGTTGAACTGATTCACAACCAAATAATGAAACCATTGCATCACTAACCTATTCAGTATACTCTTTGATCATTAGACCAATCATAACAGTTTTTTTTTTTTTGGCACAGTAATATTTTGGTGAAGGCATCAAGACCTATAAATTTGTGGTTTTCACTAGATTATATAATATGTGATAAGAGTTATGTTGGACCGGAAAAAATAAATATATCTAACAAGTTTTTAATGCAAGGTCAGTAGCATCAATGATTAATTTGTTTGATTAGCCATATATGTTAAGTTTCTTTGATTGTAATATTTTTAAAAATCATTAAATATATATACATGTAATAAATTTCTCATTAATGAATATCGAAAACTTGAACATAAAGATTCTTGTTGAACTAATTTGAAAAAGTCGTGAGCCAAATGCAAATTTTTAAAACTTAGTAAAGCAACAATAAATATTGGATTGAACCTTTCCAAAGGCTAAAATTGTAATTTACCATGTCAATACTCTATGAGACAATAAAAACCTAACCTATAACAATCAATTCCCCCAATTTATTATATATATATATATATATAAATTTATTAAAAATGCCGAAATAAAAACTAAATAATATAAAGTAATCAAGATAAAATTAAATAAAAAGTATTGGTATCAAAATGATATTTTAACCTAAAATTAACGAAACAAAAACAATTGGTCGAGTCAGGAGAGAATTAGAGAGTCAAAGAGTGTGACTTTGACTTAATAAAAATTGAGTTTTGTCCTTATTTTTCTTCCTTACCATTATTGTTATAAGTAGATGGCAACAATTTGGGTTCTCTCTGCCAGACTTTTTCAAGCTACATGTATTGAAAAATTTTGATCTCTCTCAACAGAGATGGATATCCCAGAAGTTTGCAACGGCGACAACGACGATCAGATCCCGCTCCCGGGATTCCGATTTCATCCTACCGATGAAGAACTCGTCAACTTTTACCTCCGTCGGAAAGTTGACAAGAGACCTATCAGCCTCGAACTCATCAAACAGATCGATATTTACAAACACGACCCTTGGGATCTTCCTTGTAAGAACAAACATTGTTAGGAAGAAAGGGACAATTTCCCTTAAGTTTTTACTATAGCGTTTGATATTGCGCTAGCTCTATATTTGAAAAGTTAGAATGTAAAATTTTGTCACAGCGTTGTATTGTTACATGCAGATGCAAGCAGTAACGTCGGAGATAAAGAGTGGTACTTTTATTGCAAGCGAGGGAGGAAGTACAAGAACAGTATAAGGCCGAATAGGGTAACCGGGTCCGGGTTTTGGAAGGCCACCGGGATAGACAAGCCGGTGTATTCCAACGGAGGCGAAGGAAACGAGTGCATTGGCCTCAAGAAAACACTCGTTTACTATCGCGGAAGCGCAGGAAAAGGCTCCAAAACTGATTGGATGATGCATGAGTTTCGCCTCCCACCTACCTCTTCAACCAACCAGAAACTCCACCCATGCTCCAAAAACTTCGCCGAGGAAGCGGTGAGAAAGCTACTAAATATATATGCCTTGACCAGTTGAACTGTTTATTCCGTTTGTCGAATAAACTAACTAATTGTGTGTTTGTGTGAATGCTATAGGAAATTTGGACATTGTGCAGGATCTTCAAGAGGAATGTGATTTGTAGAAAATATGGATCAAATTGGAGCAAACAAACAGCAAACAAAAACACAAAGCTATGCAATGATGATCAACAGATAGCAGCTGAAAAAAGCAGTGGAGAAATCAGTTACTTAAATTTCAGCTGTGAATCAATGATCATTCAGAATGAGCAAAAACCTGTTGTTTTAATTCCAAATTACCCAAATAATAATCAAGATCAATGGAACAATAGCAACAACAACAATTATCAATATAGCAGCTCTTCCATGGCCCCATCTCCAGTTTCAAGTGGTATCATTTCAGCACCAATTGGGTTCCCCACAAACCAGCTTGATATCAATGATTTTTTCACAGATAGCAATTGGGATGAGCTAAGATCAGTGGTGAACATGTTCTAATTAAAAATCCCCAAATCATCATTTCATTTTGTGTAAATATTTCCATACACACATATACTCTGTTCTGGAGGGTACAGTATAGTTTTTTCTTATTGCTATCATCATATCATTAGATCAAATCCAATTAGAGGGGAATTGAGGAACTATTGGATTTGGAATTTGATCTTTTGATGATGATTTTATCTTCCATTATTTCAGGGTTTTGAGTTTAGTATTCATCTTAGATTATATTTAGTTTGGTTGATTTTTAGCATATATAATAATCTAGTCTTCTTAGACATCTTGTTGGATATCTATTATCTAACATTTCATATGTTACATGGGGTTTTCCTGTAAATTTTATATAGTCTTTAGATTGATCTCTACAATTTTATATCCCATAGATATCCATTTTTCTCCTGACATTGTATTCTGAGTATTTTAGTACATTTATTTGTAATTTCTTTCCTTTTTTTTTAATTCAACTGCATGTTAGGTGAAAGAATTCAAATATTTAATCTCTTGATCGATGATATTTGATTTAATCGCAATCATCATAGAGCGGCTTATAGTTAAGAAGGCTTTGAGGAACTAATATATCTCGTGACATTAATTGAATTGTGCACAAACTCGACCAAATAATCATTGATATATTTATATATAATTAATTGCTTGAGCTTGCTTTGTTCTTTATTTTGTGTGTGAATGTGAGAAAACCAGTGCAACGTTTAAATCAATCCTCATACACAGTAAAATTAAGATATTAAAAAAAAAAATTGTGTGGCTTCATGACAGTGGTCAACAGAAAAAATAATTTTTAAAAAAAAAAAAGGATCTTTAAGTTCCACAAGACAAATGAGAAATTAATTATTGACTGACTTGAGTTGCTTGGATTAATTTCTTCAGTCTTGAACCCTTTTCCCTTACGAAACCCATTTCGAAAAATCTCCGTATATATCTTCAAATTTCGTCACCGATTTAAGTTGATTAATTTAAATGTAAACTTAGTAATTTTTCCTATTTGTTTATTACCTTTCTCAGGTGACACTTGAAAAATGTTTTTGTGCAAAATAATTTGTTTTCTTGCGAACTTTGGCCTAATAATAGATTGAATAACGTACGGCTCTATATTTTTTAAAAATTTTTTTGATTAGTCAAATTTAGGATTATATATCATAATTTATTTTTTATATCTTCTACATTTTTCAGAGAGAGAGAGAAAGAGAGAGATTTATATTTTCCTTAATTTGATGACCTTGTAATTTTGGAGTTATATTTTGATAGATAGAAATCAATTCAATTAGTTTGACTTAAATGAAGGCTATTTAGTCAGACCATGTGATGTTTACTGTTTCATGATAAACCCCAATCTCATCCACACACAATCACATCCCTTTATTTTGTAGGTTCCATATTTCTTCAACTTTGTCGGTTACCGTTACAATTTATTCCAACTCCTCCAATAAGTTCGGTATCCACCGATATTTGAAATTCGAACCACATACTTCTCAATCTTTTAACACATTCATGCTTATTTTTATTGAATGCTATTTCAATTATTTTATAGATTAGATTGAAAAAGTTTAAGAGATTGTGGGACAACTAACATCTACAAACTTCTACAATAACATGATATTGTTTACTTTGAGCATAAACGTTTTATTTTTTGTCATTATCCAAAAGATCTCATATCACAAGAGTTAATCTCCTCTTTATATATCCAAGATCTTCCTCTAAATTTAGTAATGTGTGATTTTGTTTGTATACATTACAAATTACGTATAAACTATAAAGGTTGTATAGAATAATTAAAATATTGAATATTGAAAAATGCATAAATACTCTTGAACTATAAGAATTACCACAACCAAACTTTTAAACTGCATGTCAAAATGAGCTAAGATCCAGTGATTTCATGTACAATCTAGTAATAGTAACTAAGGGATTAAGTGTTCATGACTCAATGACTCCCTATCCTCTCAAATGTTGTAAAACTCAAAAATAAATAAATAAATTTAAACTCTATAATTGTAGTAATTTAACCTACAATTTCTTTTTCTTTTTCGTTTTATTGACCATGACCAGTGCTAAATCAACGTTTCAACTGAAGATAGCAAAAAATTGATTGAAAACTTTGGGGTTAATTTTCATGATCTTGGGAGTTAGATTAATATTTCATTACCTAGGTTTTAAACCTGCCTAAACTTAGAGTAGTTTCGTACCTTTTCCTTTTGTTATAAACTCAAAACATTCTTCTTTTCTTTTCTTTTTTATTTTTCTTAGTTCGATGCCTTGTTTATTAACTTCTACAACTATTTATTTAGAGAAGTTACTTTCGACTTTGTATCTTTAGGTCCAACACTTGAAAACTAACCAGAGAAATCGGTTTAATTATAACAGTTTTTTTTATATTTTAATAGCAACACTTTTGGTAGTAGTAATTGGAGATGTGATTGCAATTATAGTCCTTAAGCTTATCCAGCTTTATCTAATATAATCACTCGAAGTGGTGGCTAATTAAATAAAATTCAAAGATGCATCATCAATGTGAACTATTGAATTTTAAAATTCTTTAGTGTCATGATCAGTCCAATCTCATATGATCATCATAAGTTAATTTAAATTATAATCTGTTAAATTCAACATTCACCGTCTTCCCAAAAAAAAAAAAAGAGCATACACATCTGTGCACGTGAAATAAATTATCCTATGAAATTTTTACACGCTTCTTCCTGAAAAAAGTTTATTAATTGTCAATTCCACACGAACCTATCATTTCACTTTCTTGCTTAGCTTAGCTTAAATAATTTTATAAGTGATCAGTAGAGTAAGGTGTTAAATCATTCATTTTATACTTTTGGATGGATAACTCTACGGTAATTTCATATCTTCAAACAATGGTCAAATGAAGAAATGAGTCGAGATAAATCTGAGGTGTTTCTCGACAACTAAATGTAGTAGAGTCGTGCATAATAAAGTAAAACTCATGCTTATCTCATTAGAACAACCAGTTCTGATTTGTTCAGAGATGTGTGACAAAATGAAGTACAAAAAAAAACTACAAGCTTTAGTATTTCATGCACAGGGTGAAAACTCCCTTTCACAACATACTAATTGACAGTACTCGGTAACTTTTTATGTTTCTTATCAGAAAAACATACATACCAGTTTCTACGATGAAATTTTGGATTTCTTTTTGAAATGCGGCTGATCGCTAGATGATGCAATATAAGCTTCTGGATTGATAGTTTCTGCAGCTTTTCGTTTCGCTGTTGCCTTGGATTTTTCCTGCAAAAGCAGCAAATTGTCAAACAAATTGGATCCATGGCTATATTACTGATGTTTGAATGCAAAGAAAACAGATGACTTGGATCACAAGATCTCCCATATACCTTTACGGACTTTGTTACTGTGGCTAAATCATTGTTATTTCCATCAGATTTTGTATCCTGCTTTGCGGGCTCCTGAATATGTATATCACTAAAAGCATTACAGCACGTAGAGTAGTACAAAGGAACGAGAATATTTAGAAAAAGTGGATATGGCGATCATGGGTTGACCCTAATGGTTAAGAGAACCTTGGAGAATCAAATATTATGAGTTTGATTCATCACCGACATGAGTATTAATTTCCTAGAAATTTTCTTGACATCCAAATGGTCAGTGATTTTTTCTGTGAGAATAGTTGTGAAGCGCGTAAACTGGACCCAACACTCAAAAACATAAAAAAAAATGCAGGATCAAGAAGATGCAATGTATTGACCTTGGGAGGAATAAAGGCAGCTTCTCTTTTTCGCTTGTTTTCAGCCGTTTTTTCTGACTGCTTCTCCTGCTTCTCTTGCCATTTCTTTGCTGACTTCTTTTTGTCACTTAAAAAGTACTCTCCAGTTTCCAATTGTATATCAATCTGCAAATGCATCGTCATATTAAAAAATCTTATTGGAAAGAAGACATCGAGAGAGTGAAAAATACGATGCATGCATTTAATCCATATAGAACTTTACAATGACACAATAAAATAATATACTATTAACTATTAAGTCTTTCAGCACTTTTTAAGTATGACAGTGATTTATTTTTTTAAAATATGGCATCTAATATGTTGGGGCCAATTTATTTTCCTACAACTTTATTTTTGTGACTTTGAGAATAGACTATCATTATGGTTTACTTTTTTTTTTTTTTTTTGATAATCGGGAATCAAAGTTTCACCCCACTACATACCCAAAGGCACCCACACTCGTCACAAAGCCTTATGTACTACTATATTATCATGTTATTTCAATAATTCCTTATGAAAATATAATGTATAACGCCTCTATGAAGTGAAAGGCAGCTATTGCACCTTGCTTAGTGGTTGAGGAGGAGGGAAAGGCGTATACGCCTTCTTTGGCTTACTCTTGACCTTCTTTTGTTTAACCGTTTTCCTGAGAAAAAGGATGGTTATGTAAAAAAATAAATGCATGATCCTAGCAGAAGAAAATCAGAAAATAAGAACGTCTAAAATGGCATACTTCTTGAATTTTGGAAGAAACCTTTCCCAATTTTCATTTGCAAGTGCTGGATCATTAGCAAGCTCTTTCTTCATCATGAGAATCTGCAAAGATAGTAAGTTATGCAAAGAGCTAATGAGGGGTAAGGGTAACATAAAACTATATACAGAAAGTAAAACCACAAACCTTAATATTATATACAGGATGCATTTTATTCGTTATACAGTCTTCCACTACCCTTCTAACTTGCTTTAGACCTTTGAATGAACCCATTGCAGCAACTGTGTTGCCCTGCCAGTCACAAAATTGATGCTAAAAATTAGGAAAGGCTGAAAGAGATGAAAAGGTAGATGACAAGCAAAAGAAAATATACAAACCTGAACGCGAATATAGCAACCTGTCAAAATTTCAAGTGCCTGTGACAAAAAAACAGTTAATATAATAACAGAGAAGAAAAAGATCATAGGCTTTTAACTACAGCTATTTGAACCTTTAAAGTCGATCCATCAGGGCCCACAAGATGTTTCCTTCGTTTAACAAATCGTTCCTGTATCATAATAAAGATCAGACCAAAATCAAACTTCAAGGTTCATATAGAACAGATAATCGTGAATGAAAGGATGACAGAAAGATGCAAATTGACATGGAAAATGGTTGTCCTTCATCTAAGAAATGTTTTATTACCAGCATTATTAATACACAAAAAATTTGAAAATCAACTTCTATCATGAGCGGCCAATTTTATACTTCAAATAAAATAAAATTTAAAACAAAAAACCATGTTTCAGTTCCTAGAAAAAAACAAAGGCACAAGGCGCACAATAGACATGGGCTTTTTTTCAAGACACGCCATACTTAGAAAAAAAACAAAATATATATATATACAAAACATATATATTAAACACTTTCAAAATAGAATTTGTTCATCGACCATTAGGGCTGATGATTAAGTTCTAATTATTTTTTAAATACGCTTTGAAGTAATTGTTGATTGAATTTGAAATTTAAATAAATAAGAAAGCTCATAAGGCGCACACCTTTTGCAGGTCTTTCTATTTGCGCCTCGCATGTCCAAGGCAAAGAATTTTTAAGCCTAAAGCGTGCCTTTTAGGAAAGTCTTGGGTTTTATATTTTTGTTAGTATTTTGGTTTCTGGAGAGGAAAAGGAAAGTCTATAAACCCTCTCTAATAGGCAAGGAGTTTTGTGTTGCCTTAAGGCGTGAGTTTTCCTCTAATTATCATATTATTGTAAGGGTTTCCTTACAAACCTTTTGTTTTACGTTTCCATACATATAGACTACTTGAATCTAGGATGAAAACTTCAGACACTAAACCATGTGAAAGGAGATTGAAGAGTGACAACTACGCAAATTTCTTAGCCATAATAAACACATAAAATCAGTCTGTAACAAACTAAGTAGTATTAGTAAATGACACTTACCCTCTTGCCTACTAAGTTCCCAATCTTAATGATATCACATTGCATTTCATCGTCCAGAATTTTTATTGCCTGACAACGTGAATGGCACAAAACCATGATCAAGGAACTCAAAATTCAAGATAATAATTGATATAATCTGTGCTCGAAAGACTTGAACTACAACATCAAAAGAGAAATAACATAAAATGAATTAATTGATTGTTTTACCTGAGGAGCAGGAACACTTCTTGACAAAAGCTTAATAAGATCCCTTGCCTTGACAATAATAAACGGATCCCTAGTCTTTCTAGTTGTTGAAACTGTCATCGATCCTTCAATCTAGCCAACCGTAGCGTAGCAGGTTAAAAAATGTTTAGCAAGAATAACAATTGGTCTTAAAACATCTCAAACATCAGACCCAAAATTATCTTTCATCGGGGTTACTTACCAGATTCAATTCACAAGTAATGCCAAATTCTTTCAATGCAGACTTCGCATTTGGCCATACTTCTCTCAAATACTTTTCTGAAACATGGAAACTTTTAAATCTTTAAACATTGGAATCTGCTTATTGTGCACACTCAATCCAATTGTATAGCAGAAAGATCTATAAGTTTATGTGAAAGTAAAATAAAAACAAGCCTATTGGAAAAAAAAATTGAACAGAACATTTTTCAGGATAAAGGTTAACAAATTCATAGAATGGAAAACAAATCCTTGCTATCATTAAAAATAATTTCATTTTAAAGTGACACTATTCAAAATCATAGCGACAACTTGAAATCATTAGTATTCGGCAATATTGTCCATGAACTACCTAAATTTAGTGAAGCAGTGCACCAAATTAACAATCTATAGACAATTCGGACCGCAACGTAGTATGTAAGCAAGCTTAAAACAAACCACACTAATTCATTTGTCCTACATAATGGTGAGAGTATTGAAAAGAAAAACATATTATTTGTCACCTATGTACTCGGGAAACAAAGTAGAGAAAGAGCTGACTTCAAGCATGCCGCCTTCATTCCAGGAAGGATCAAACTTATCAACTTTCCAACGGTCAATGTTAGGATCTTCATCCCATGGTTTCGGCTTGTCGTGTTTTCCCTTATGTTTGGTTTTCTGTTGCTGTTGCTCTACGTCCTCCATCACCCTGTTGGAATCCTTGGACGCGTTAATACCACAAATTGAATCAATCAAGCTTTAGGAGAGAACTATTCCCCCAAACACAAAACATCACGCGTTAATGCCGTTGTCCACAAATCCCAAACACAAAAATGTCATCGGTTACGAGCAGTAAGCACCATGAATTCGCACCAAAGTTTCTCCAAAGTGCAACATTTATAAAAAATAATCAAAGATTCACAAAAATTGAACAAAAGCAACGGAGGCGACGGCGAGCAAAAGCAAAAGCAAAACATTAGAAAGTATCACCTGTGTCCTGTGTTTCTCGATGAACAAAAGCAAACTGAACGAAGGGGAGGCGACGGTGACTGCTTCGAACTGAACGAAAGGGAGGCTACGATGGCGGCTGTGACGGAGGCGACGGCGACGGCGAAGTCGATAAAATCGATGGGCTTTTTTTGTCGATAAAATAGCAATGGAGGCGACGGCAAAGTTTGATAAAATCGCGAGCAAGGACTAGTCGAGTTTCTAGGGTTCGTTTTAATTTTAAACATATTTTTGGTTAAAATACCATTTTAGTCCCTCGACTTTCATGTTTATTCCATTTTGGTCCTTCGACTTTCAAATGTCTAATTTTGGTCCCTCAATTTTGATTTTTGTTTAATTTTGGTCCCTCAACTTTGATTTTTATTCAATTTTAGTCCCTCAACTTTAAAATGTTCAATTTTAGTCCTCCAACTTTCATTTTTGTTCAATATTAGTCCCTACCATTTTTCAATTTTCTGTTAAAAAACTCTCTCTCTCTACAATTCT
>JBBMKA010000001.1:9065248-9084096 GCA_037833695.1 Sechiopsis laciniata
TTGATCTTCAAGATTTTAGAAAATCTTCTAAATAATGGAATAAATATGACTTTATATGATTTATTGACAATATATATTTTAGTTTGGATCGATTTTTATTGGTTTTTGAAAATGAAAACCGGAACCGATCCAATATTTTCGGTTTTTTCAAATTTCAAACCGATATGTCCAAATTTGTGCTAAAAAACCGATCCAATCCATTGGATTGGATTGGTTCGGTTCGATTTTTCTGTTTTGCCTTGCACCCCTAGTTCTTTTATATCTCACAAAAAAAAGGTTTGTATTATTGCTTAATCGGGAAATTGGAACTTCGTTGCACTAACAACGTCCGTCCCTAAACCATGCATTGGGAAGAATCTAAGTTTTTAATTATTCATTTTTAACTATTTAAAATAAATAATTTTTAAGAATTTTTTTAATTACTCATTTCAAATACACTTACGATCTATCTCTAATTCCTATAAAAAAATTTCATATTTTAACAAGTTTTTTTGTACAACTTTCAATTTCTAATTATTCAAAATAATTTAGAATAAATTATAAATTTAGTCTATATGATTTGAAAAAAGTTAGAATTTAGTTATTATGGTTTAAAAAACTAAAATTTAGTCCACATGCTTTGAAGATAGTTAGAATTTAGAATCTATGATTTTAAAAACTATAATTTAATCACTATAGTTTAATAAAATCTAATGATTAGTCGTTGTGGTTTTGTAATCATCATGAATTATGTATGTGAAAATAAGCTATTCATGCTAATTTTTTTGTCTAATCAATCACTAATTCACACTGCTATCGTGGACGTGAATAACTAATTTTCACATACTCAATTCGCTAGATTAAAAACGATAAAGACTATTTTTTATATTTTATCAAATGATAGAAACTAACATTTACTTTTTAAAATCACATGGACTAAATTCTGACTTCTTTTAAATCATATAGACAAAATTCTAGTTTTTAAAATTACAGAGGACTAAACTCTATTTTCTTTAAGGATCAAATTTATAAATTATCGAATAATTTATTATCCAAACACCTTCCACTTTTGGGTTTTTTTTGTTGTTGTTTATATTTAACTAGTTTATGCCTGTTTAAAATGCTTACATAATATATAGCTTCATTCTACAACATTTTGACAAGTATATATTTTTTTTACACAGTTTCAGCTCGAAACCGGTTCAAAAACTCAATAAACCCAACCGCTTGAGATCATCTTCTCCTCCACTGTTGGCGCCAGAAAAAACCAGTCACAGTTGCAGAGCAAAAGCAAATCAACTCCAAAAACAAAAAGCCGTTCACAGTACTTGCTCAGTAGATTCCAAATCAAATACAAATTACTCCAAACCCTAAAGGGCTCTGTCTTCTTCCCAAAAAGCAGTGCGATTATCCCATTTGTTTATGCACAGAGCTTTGATTTATCCGCCAAAAAGCAAAAAGCAAAAGCTAAAGTACCAATTTCCCATCCACATTCCTCAATCTGTTCCTTCAATTCCTTATCAAACCCCAAAGCAACCCCCAATGATCCAACTCACTATTCCAATTCTTTTCTTAGTCGCCGAGCAACCCTAAAAGCTCCTCGTTCCCATTTGCCCCACCCCACACTCAAAGCATCTCTTTTACTACTTAAACATGTTCCCCGCCACTTTCTTCCTCATTTGCACAAACTTTGACTCGACCCCATTTCGTCAAGATTCAACATCGGGTGGAGGAGGTATTGGGTCGTTGAGATTTCTGAGCCCTAGTTATGGCCAGCTCCAGTGGGAGCAAAAACGAGGTGGGTCCGCCGCGGTCGTTGTCGCGGCGGGTTACGCGCACGCCGACTCGGATGGTTGATTTGCCAGAGGACAATTCCGGCATTGATAGTGAGCTTGTGCCCTCGTCGCTTGCTTCGATTGCTCCCATTCTCCGTGTGGCCAATGAAATTGAGACTGACAATCCCAGAGTCGCCTATCTGTGTAATCACTCAAACTATGCCCACTCTTATGGATATATATATATATTTTTGATATCGTGACTGTCCGAGCACCTCGACTAATGTCAATGAACACAAGGTCCAACTCTACAACATTTAAATGTTAGAGAAACCCGTAGAAAATTAATTCCTAATTAGATGGTTACCCATCATAGTTTTTCAAGGCCCTCTTGACTATAGATCACTCCATGATGATTACTCTCGTTGCTATTAGAGACCAATTAGTTTTAGTATTTAGAGTTTTCTTATGCTCTTATTTTTTGATTTGTTTGTTGTTTATGTATTTGTGAACTTACGTTACTATTGACAAAAGAAATATTTACGTGTATAATCCTACAACATTTAGATATTAAGAAAAATCATAGGAAATTATTGACGTGCACGACTATTATTATGTAGTGGTAAATGGCTGAAATCATGATATAGTCGACACTTTTGCTTGAATTTTCTTTACTGTATTTTTATGATTTAATTCCCTTAATTTATTATGGTGGTAGGAGTGGAGGGAAGTTCGGCTGAACTTCCTCTACTGCTACTGATGCCTGCAAGGACTTAACCATTCCTTTCATTGAAAATTTAAAAAATGTGGAAGAAGGAACAAAGATAAGTTGGACAATGTTAGTGTTTTGATTTAGGAAGTCTCTAAGTCATTACCAGGAGTATGGAATAGAACAATTTAGTATCTGGGTTGTAAATTTAGCGACCTTGTTATAAACTATTGGTTTATGTTAATTTAGTAAAATAGTACTTTTATTTATTTTTTCCTTTTAAGATTAGATTAAATATTATTTTATATTTTTACCTTTTATGATTAGGTATTATCCTTTCCTTTTATGATTAGGTCATCTTTTTCTTTTATGATTAGATATTATATTTTCCTTTTATAATTAGGTCATCTCTTGTACTCTATTTAAATCCATTGTTGGGTTCATTATTAAATGAAGAATTTAGAGAATTTGAATTTCCATATTTCAACATGGTATCAGAGTCTCAAATTTTTCCTTTCGATTCAGGATAAACTTTTTCTCTTCTCCTCTTCCCTTTCTTTTTCATCATTTTCTTCCCTTTTTTTCTTTAAAAAAAACAGAAAAAAAAAACATCTTCTTCCTACTATTTTTTCCTCTTCTTCTTCAAAAAAAACTCAAACTCCTTCGAGGAGAAAATCCCTTCTTCCTCTTTTGGGGGGAAAAAAAAAACTTTCCACAAACCTCTATTTTCTTTTTTTTTTTTCACCTCTGTAAAAAAACCTAGAAAATTTAAACCATCCTCTTTTCTTCCTCACTCCTTTCTCAGATTCATAAAAAAAAGCCAAATTTTCTCTTTTGAAAGGCGTCAATGAATAGCCCGCAACCAAAAAAAATCATTTTGGTACTAAACCAGTATTCCAAATTGGCCCTGACCAGTATCCCAAATTGGTCCTTATTTCCAAATTGACCCTGAGCAACATTCCCAATTAGTCCTGGCAGCATTCGTAATTGGTTCTATTCCCGATTGGTCCTGGCAGCATTCATCATCATCTCAATTGGCGCATCATCATCACAATTGGCTCATCATCATCCAAGGACCAACTCTGATTAATTTAACTCCAAGCTTGGCTTGTATTCCATATACAATCCAGCTTGAGGTCGAGTGTTGGTTAATGTTAATTTTAGTAAAATAGTATTTTTATTTATTTTTTCCTTTTAAGATTAGATTAAATATTATTTTATATTTTTACCTTTTATGATTAGGTATTATCCTTTCTTTTTATGATTAGGTCATCTTTTCCTTTTATGATTAGATATTATATTTTCCTTTGATAATTAGGTCAACTCTCCTTTTATGATTAGATATTATATTTTCCTTTTATAATTAGGTCAGCTCTTGTACTCTATTTAAACCCATTGTTGGGTTCATTATTAAATGAAGAATTAGAGCATTTGAATTTCCATTTTTCAACATAAACAACTTGTCTTACTCTTACTGGGTAAGGATGGAATGGGATGTATTGATCTGCTAAAATGATGAAAAATTGAACATAGAAGCCCAAATCTCTTCTAAATGTGAGATGTTGACACTTTGGAAAGGTGGAGGATTTGAACCCGTAACCTCTTGGTCACTAAATCAGACATCTACTACTGAAACCACCATTGAAAATTGTGTTCTTTGTTACTTTTATTTGTAGGTCGCTTCCATGCATTTGAAAAAGCTCATAAAATGGATCCAACATCAAGTGGACGTGGTGTTCGACAATTCAAGACCTATTTGTTACACAGACTTGAAAGGGTATACCTTTTAGTATCGTAGTAGATGTGATCACAAAGTGAACTTTAATTGCTTCTAGTTAATTAATTTCTAAGATTTGGTAAACAAGTTAACTTTTAACACAAGCACATTCACTTCAAGTTTCCCTATGGTAGATAAATATTATAGATATAAAAATCGTTTACTCTAATAAGCATGTCCTTTTCATGCCCGTGTTAGATTTTATGAAAATACACGGTCATGTTCATATCAATGTGTCATGCAAGTTAATTAGTTACACCGTTAATTTGTATTTTTAGAGTCCCTTTCTTTCTTTCATTCTTCGTTTTTTCCCTTTATTTCTTTCTACAAACTATCATAGCTCATAAAAATTTAAATTCAATACGAAACATCACACTATATGTTGGTCAAGAGTTACTTTCATAATTCCCTCTCCTTCCCTGCTTGTTTCATCTTTCAGATCCATGGTGTTTGAACATCAGTAAGCATCTCTTTAAATTATGCATAATTTTTAAAGAAGTTTTTAAAGGCATACATTATATTTTTTCCCCCTAAGGTTTGCAGTAAGTACCTCAAGTTACTAATGATAAGATTTTTGCAACATTTAAATATAATGCTTCACCCATATAATATTTGGTTAATTTTGGACATGGATCAAAGTGTTCAAATCAATTTTTTATCTGCGACAGGAAGAATATGAAACAAAGCCAATGCTTGAAAGACATGATGTTCAAGAAATTCAGACTTTTTACCAGAGATTCTATAAGACCCATATCGAAGGAGGAGAATATACCAAACGACCGTGAGTTTTGTTTTTCATCTTTCATATGCCACAGTTTTGGTTTGCGCACTGCTTACACCTTTTGCTCTCCTTTGATTCTTGAAGGGAAGAGATGGCTAAGATTTATCAGATAGCAACCGTACTATATGAAGTACTACAGACAGTGGTACCTTCTTCAAAAATTGATGAAGAGGTATGAGTCCTCAAACTTTCTATGCAAGAAATAATTTAATTCCTCTAACAAAAACATGAGATAATTTGTTTGATTTGTCATCACAGACAGAGCAATTTGCCAAGGAGGTACAAAGGAAAAAAGAGAAGCATGAACATTATAATATTCTTCCCTTGTTTGCGATGGCGGTTAAACCAGCTATTATGGAGCTTCCCGAGGTTAATATCAGAAGTCAATATGATATCGTACTTGCTGTGGTCCCTACTTAACTACATAATTTTAGTACCCTATACTAACTCTTATCAGTATTGTATATAAGATTGAAGCAGCAATTGAAGCATTACAGAAGGTGGACAATCTTCCAATGCCCCAAATTCATTCAACCAGAAACCCCGATGAAAATCCTCCAGCGCCGACAGAAAGGGGGAAACCTGTAAATGATATACTTGATTGGCTATCCTCTATTTTTGGGTTCCAGGTAAATTGTCTTTTGGAGGCTCTAGTTAAAATGGAATTTCTTTTAGTGCTACGGGTAGTTGCTTCTGGAGGTTAGCTGGCTCTAATCTCAATATCATTGGAGGGTGTATAGGGTTTCTTTGATATTTGATACAGTATCAAGACTTGGTTAGTTTCTTCTAGTTTGTGGAATTATGAATTTGTGAGCCAAATTCCAATCCCCATACATCCATTCATCAGCTAATTTGATGCAGGGCGGTTTACTGCCTTTTTCTTTTAATTCATTTTTCCTTTTATTTGTCTGTGATATTTGAGATCAGGGTTTTTCTTCTCTTAAAAAAACACCGGTTTTATATATTGCATTCATTTTCTCAGGGTTAAAATACTATTAAATTTGTTATAGCCAACTTTAGTGAGTCTAGTTGTGATACTATATGGATATAGTTGAAGGGAAGATAAGATCTCCTAACTGCTATCATGTTTTCTTTGGATATGTAGAAAGGAAATGTAGCAAACCAGAGGGAACACTTAATTCTGCTCCTTGCAAATATTGATATAAGGAATAAGAATCCACAAGTTCCTAAACAGGTGATTTATTTTGCAGATAGGAAATATCTGTACTATTGAGTTTATGATGTGATCTCAATTTTATATTAGAATCCATGAACTGCATCTCATGTTAATAATATTACTTGCTTGATGCAGCTAAAAAGTGGAACTGTAAAGCAACTGAGTGATAAAATCTTTAAGAACTATATTTCGTGGTGCAACTATCTTCGTTGCAAGCCAAATCTTGGGTATATATTATTACCATGTAATTCGTTACCATTATTTAATGTCTAGGAATTTATTAAGTTTCATTGATGCTTTCATCTGTGTTTTATATTGTTACATTAACATGTACACAACTTATGAACATTTTTATTTATGAATATCTTCTACATTATTATATATGATTTGTCTAGAATTTGTTATACTATTTGAACCTTCTATGGCTATTACCAAGTACATGGTTTATTAACTTTCGGTTTTTCTCTTGGTCATCACCAACAACTCTTGCAGCTTATGTGTCCATGATTTATTTTACCCTTCAGGTTTCCTCATGAAAGTGACCGACAACAGTTGCAGCTTATTTATATTGGACTTCATTTTCTTATCTGGGGTGAAGCTTCAAATATTCGCTTCATGCCTGAATGTTTATGCTACATTTTTCACAATGTATGTTTTCTTATCATATTGTTATGCCCATTTAATGCCATGAAATTCTTTTTATTGTTAGTTCTCAAACGCTGGGTGCACTTGATGCCTTTAAATTATCAAATAAAATTGTTGTTTCCTTTACAAATATTTATTACTGCCATCTTGACTTATTCATGAATAGTTTAATACCATTTCCATGAACATCATTATTCAGAAATCTGATTATCCTTAAAATAGATAACTACTTTCTCTTCTTTTTATTTATTTATTTATTCATATTTTATTTTTACATTCAAACTTTCTGAAGGGTTTATGTTCAGTAGTCATTTTTTGCTGCAAGTTAGGTCACAATAAGACGAATAAGAGGGAATATTACATGAAAGATGAGACAAGGTAATGGTACAGGGTGGATGAATGATTAGGAGGACTCCCAACATAGAATACTTCAATATTTCCATTTGCTTTCTCTTGAATCAACATTCTACTAAGTCAATCAACAATTAGAATAAAAAGAAAAGGTGACATTGGTTCAACTTATCGAAGACTTCTAATTGCAATGATCTTTCCTCTAGATCTAATATTAACCAAAACAGAATAATTAAGAGATGAGAGGCAGCCTCATATTCATTTTTCCAAATCAGGCAAAATCCTTTCTCTCTAAGGATATCATCAAGGAAATCTTAGTCGACCATATCGAAAGCCTTTTCTATGTCAAACTTTAAAACCACACCTTTCTTTTTCTTTATGTTCCATTCTTCAATAAGCTCATTTGGAATCAAGAATGCATCAAGAATCTGCCTATTCGCCATAAATGCAGATTAATAGTTGGTGATGGAATCAGAGAGGATCCTTTCTGTCTCTCTAAGCAGACTCTAGCCATAATCTTATTTAGACAAGTAGTGAGGCTAGTAGGGCGGTAGTGAAACACCATTTTTGTACATCAATAAAATTGATTTCTTATGAGAAGAACATTTGGAAATAATTTCAAATAAAAGAAGTTCAGTTTCATGGAGATGTAAGGCAGTACTACTTTCCACAGCATTTGGTTGCAAAATTTTGAGATAAAACGAATTTATCACTTTCAATGAGATTCATGAAATTTATTTTGAATTAATTTACCATCCATTTGCATTTGATGTAAGGAATGAAATCCTCATGCATTCTGGTAACAATGTTTGATCTTTATTGTGGACAAACTGTTAAGTTTGGGCACATTACTTTAAAAAAGAGAAAAAAGTTTGGGCACATTACTTTCAAATGGTCAATTCTAAACTGTTGACTTTTTTCAATTTATGCATTGTTTCTAAACATTGTTAGAATATTGTTGTTTAAGAATTCTCAATCTTGTTCTTGTTTCTTTAATATGAAAGATGGCCGACGTTGTTTATGGGATTCTGTATAGCAATGTACATCCTGTTAGTGGAGAATCATTTCAGACTGAAGCACGTGATGAGGAGTCATTTTTGAGGGAAGTTATAACTCCAATTTACCAAGTTCTTCTGATGGTAATTACATCTTTGATCAATTTACTTGTTCCCTTATTTTCATGAGGTTGGATCTAAGAACTAATTACTTGGTACAAAAGGAAGCTAAGAGAAACAAAGGAGGCAAGGCTAGTCATTCTACCTGGCGGAACTATGATGATCTCAATGAATATTTTTGGTATGCTTCACTAGAAAAATCTGTTGTAGGGTTAAAATTGATGTTGAGATTTTGATGATTTTTATTTGAAGTTTTATTTGTTGATGATCTAGGTCTGACAAATGTTTCAACCTTGGATGGCCTATGAACCCTAAATCAGATTTTTTTAGGCATTCAGATTCCGTACCACCTCCAAATGCGGTCTCTCTCTCTCTCTCTCTCACACACACACACACACACAAACTTACACACACATGCTCTTTCTTTGTTCTGGTTGATTTATACATTGTTCTCTTAGTGGCCGATTAATCCAGCTGTAAAACATCTTCATAAAAAGTGAACGTTGTTGTCTTGCACATGCTTGGTCTTATGCTATTCATTGGTTTACATAGTTTTTGATCCTTTATGAAACTGTGTTTGAATTTTAGAATCCTAACCAAGTAGCTGCTGGAAAGAGAAAGCCTAAAACAAATTTTGTTGAAGTCCGTACCTTTTTGCATCTTTATAGAAGCTTTGACAGAATGTGGATATTCTTCATCTTGGCATACCAGGTTTCATCCTTTTGGTTTTCTCTATACTACATTTTTTTTTCTATCATTTCTTATGGAACACAATATCATCTATAACTTAATGATTTCAGGCTATGGTAATAATTGCTTGGAGTCCTAGTGGATCTCTTCTTGCAGTTTTTGATGCCGATGTCTTCAAAAGTGTTTTGAGCATTTTCATTACTGCTGCTATTCTTAATTTTTTGAGAGGTATGACTTCAATCACGTTACATTCTATTTCATATAACTTTTAGAATGTGGTAAAAAGTGGCAGATTCTTGTGATTGATAACTGTCGAGTGTTATCTTGGTGATGATTTTAGGTTTTATTGCAATTTCATCTTGATGTATGCTTTCTCTGCAGCTTCTCTGGATATAATTCTAAGTTGGATTGCATGGAGGAGCTTGAAATTTACCCAAATACTACGTTATCTTCTAAAGTTTATAGTGGCAGCAGCATGGGTCGTGATTTTGCCTATTGGTTATTTTAATACCATGCAAAATCCCACTGGTCTTGTGAAATTTTTCAGTAGTTGGGCTGCAGACTGGCAGAACCAGTCATTTTATAATTATGCTGTTGCAGTATATTTGATACCAAATATACTGTCTTGCTTACTATTCTTGCTTCCACCTATGAGGAAAACAATGGAGCGTTCAAATTGGCGAATTATCACATTTCTAATGTGGTGGGCTCAGGTAAGTACGTTTAACATTCATTACTTTTGATTTAAGTCCTTGTTTGCTAGTTATTTAGGCCTCGTTTGATAACCATTTTGTTTTTGATTTTCTATTTTTGTTTTTAACTTTTTGAAAATAGGTTTGTTTGATAACCAATTTTGGTTTTTGTTTTTAAAATTTTTAAAATGTTTTTAAAATATTAAAGAAATTCTAAAAACTAAAAAAAGTAGCTTTTAAAAATCAGTTTTTATTTTTTTCTAGAAAAATGCTAGAAAAGTGATAAAACACACTACAAAATAAAGTTCGTATTAGATCAATAATATTCTAAAATAATTTTATTTTATTAAATATTAAAAATAATAAATTTTGATTCTTTAAAAAACCAAAAACCGTTATCAAATGTATTTTTAGTTTTTAATTTTTTATTAATTTTTTTAAATAGTTATCAACCATGAATGATTTTTTTTTTTTTAAAACAAAAAATCAAAAACGAAAAACGAAAAACAAAATGATTATCAAACGGGGCTTTATATGCTTTATTTTTTGGATTTGGCTCTCGTTTTATTTCTCATCGCATATTATATTTCAGTTCTCTTTATTCTCTTCTCTGATTTTTGGTTTTGGTTTGGCCATACTGCAGCCTAAACTTTATATAGGAAGAGGCATGCATGAAGACATGTTCTCATTGCTGAAGTAAGCATACCTTTATTTATTTATTCCTTCTTACAATTTATCACCAGAGTAGAGGAAAGTTCCAATCTAGTGCTGCCACAGTTCTAGCATTGCAAACAACTGTGGGTTGGCTACCATTTTAGCTTTTATTTGAAATTTATGCATTGTCGACATAGGATCTTATGTGACAGAAATTTGGTTACGTGAGTGTATTGCTTTGCTACCATTTCCCATTTTCATTATTTGTTACTATTTACAAAACTTTCTTGGGTTCAGGTACACACTGTTTTGGATTCTGCTGCTAATCAGTAAGCTAGCATTCAGCTACTATGTGGAGGTGATTTTTCTTTTACAGAACTGACAAGTGCTATTCTTCTAAGTTCATAGATAATTTTTCTCTTTGTAAAAGGGAATATTTGTAAAAGTTGCACAATTTATTTATTTTGAAAGCCCTCCAATTTTTATTCATTTTATGATGTGAAATGGACAAATTTCAAGAGGAAATGTTTTAGAGCAATTTCTTTTCTAGGAAAGTAGAAAATAAAATGAAACAGTTAAAATTAGGGTACTCAACCACCCAAAGCTGGCTTGATCTTTTTTTTTTATAGGAAACAAACTGTTTCATTGAGTTACAAAGAAAATAAGTAAGGGAAGAAGAGGAGGATGAAGAGAAATAGGGGAAGAAGATGCCAACTATATAGACAAACAATAATAAGGGGTAAACCAAATATAGCACTGTTAGGCAGTTGTCCAATGAAATTAATTGCGTTTCACGCAAGCTGCCATGAACATGAATTATCTTCTTACTCTTCTCCCTAAATAACTCATGGTGGATCATTTAAAATCTAGTTCCTTGCTGGTTTAGTTATAGATTGAAATTTTATTTGTTTTTCCGCATCCGTTACAAGCATTTGGGATGAGGCTTAGTAAAAGTAAAATGTTTTTGTTCGTCATTCATATTTGAATCTGAAAATAAACTACTCTTAACTTACAATATGGTCTTTTATGTTCTTTTAATTTAATTTTTATTTCATGGTCAAGGCTGAATGTGATTGAGAAATAAACCATCATCATGGTTCACTTAGTGGTCAATAAGGACTGTAAATAATAAAGGGCTTAGATGCAATGGATTCAAGTTGTAGTGGCCACCTACCTAGGATTTAATATCCTAAGTTTCCTTGGAAATTAAATGTAGTAGAATCTAACAATTGTCCCATGAGAACAGTTCATGCAAACTGACTCAAATATTAAAAAAAAAGTAATTGAGAAATACCTCTCTCTCGTGTTAAACTCTGAGGATGGGTTGTCTACGTTATTGTAGTGGAACAATTAAGATTGAGCTTTACAACATTTCTCCAAGTAAAAAAGAAGTATGTCAACTACTATTAATCGTTACCTCTCTATGTCTTGTTGGACTGGAAACCGAATCGCTGATTTGATACAGTAAATGTAGGAACTAAGCATGTCATGAACAAATCACCTCATTGTATTTTCAAATAAAAAAGTTACCTTATTGTCTATACTGTTGAATTACTTTTACCATGTTTAGTGGAGATTAATATCTTTGAGAATCTTATGTTTATTATTTGCATTTGAATAGATATATCCCCTTGTTGGTCCTACAAAGTTGATTATGGGAATGCATATTGATAATTATGAATGGCACGAGTTCTTTCCACATGGTAATATTTTATTATTTTAAAAAATATTAAACTTTTTATTATGATGCTATTGCTGTTACTAACGGTTATTTTGTAATGGTAGTGTCATATAATATTGGCGTTATCATAGCAATATGGGCTCCGATTGTTCTGGTAAGTGAACTAGAACTTCAGGAATGTACCATGGACTACATTTGAGATACTTGTTTTGCTATTGCTAGACATCATGACATGTTGTAATATTGTTCTGTTTTCTTATTGCTATGTAGGTTTATTTTATGGATGCACAAATTTGGTATGCAATATTTTCAACCATTTTTGGTGGCATTCATGGAGCCTTCAGTCATTTGGGTGAGGTTAGTGTCAAGTATATCTTTCTATCGAGTGAAAACTAGTAAATAAATTACATTTTTCTATTTTAGGGGCTATATAGTAAAATTGTGGTTAAATTATAAGTTAAAAACTTGAACTTTTAAAGTTGTATCTACTAGATCCTTGAACTTTAAAAAGCGTATAATAGATCCTTATTTTTTTAAATTTATTTTTTTTATTTTGTTCTCAATAAATCCTTGAACTTTAAAATGTTCTTAGTAAGTGTTAAAACTAATTTTTTTGCCTAATAAGTCTCAAAGCTTTCAATTTTGTGTCTCATAGGTTCTTAACCTTTTCAATATTTAAAAAAAAATAACGAACCTAATAGACATAAAATTGAATTTTGTGTCCATAGGTTCATGAATCTTATAAAACGTTGAATATCCAAGGACTTATTTAACATTTTCATAGTTCAAGGATAAACTATACCCAAAATTGAAGATTTAGAGACTTATTAGACACATGAAAGTTTGACTAAACTTATCATTTAACCTAAACATCAACTTTCTTTTGCAGTTACTCAACTGTGGCAATGTTTTACTGGTGAATGAAAATTTTTTCCTGCAATTATTTTCTAACCTTGTTATTTTTTAGATAAGGACACTTGGCATGTTGCGGTCAAGGTTTGAGGCCATTCCTTCAGCCTTTAGTGAACGACTGGTTCCATTATCAGATACGGATTCAAAAGGAAAGAACCTGGTATTGTTAGTTTTGAAGTTATTTATATATATTTTTGTTGTGAAATTCTAATGGACATCAGTGAAATTTGTTTTTTATAAAAAATAGTACAACATATAATTCCTTTCACACTAAATACGGAAGTCCATATCGCAGGACATAAATGGATATTTTTAATGTGGTAAACTATAAAAATATGTAATTTGGAGGTTGATAATTGATCAAATAATGTGAAATTTCAATGTCTTATTTTAAAATCATTTAACTTGTTTATTGCTTACAAATTCTATCTAAGGAGGCAATATTTTCAACTTATAATTAACGATTTCCACCCATTACTTTAATTATTCCTTTTGTTTTATAAAATGTATACTTTTTCATCACAGGAGGAATCAGTAGTAAGGAAGAATATTACCAACTTTTCTCATGTCTGGAATGAGTTCATACTAACTATGCGACTAGAGGACCTGATCAGTAATAGGTCATTACTGCAATCTTACTAAGAAATTCAATTTTATATAAAAATTGGAGGTTCCCAACATTTTTCTCTGAATGATACTTTCATGCAGGGATAGAGATTTACTACTTGTTCCATATTCTTCAAGCGATGTCTCTGTAGTCCAATGGCCTCCTTTCTTGCTTGCTAGTAAGGTATAAATGATTCTTGAATACTTGTGAGATGGCTGGAAAGCATACGTTGCACATTTGTTGATTTGAATTGAAATCTAGTTATGAGACTAACTGAAACTTTTTTTCTCCAATGATGCTAGATTCCAATAGCATTGGATATGGCAAAAGACTTTAAGGGAAAGGAGGATGCGGACTTATTCAGGAAGATAAAAAGTGATGATTATATGTATTCTGCAGTAATAGAATGCTATGAGACACTCAGGGATATAGTCACTGAACTTCTGAAGGATGAAGGAGACAAGATGTAAGGAGATCAATAATATTAGCGCTTTATTTTAGATAGTCTTGATACCACCTTTCCTGCTAATAACTTCCATTTGATGAAATACACTCTTCCCTTCCTATCCATTCTCAGAATAAATTCTCATATTTGATTTATTTCATATAAAACAGGATAGTGCGGCAGATTTGCTATGAAGTAGAAATTAACATACAGCAGCAAAAATTCCTAAGCCATTTCAAGATGAGTGGTCTTCCTTCCCTCAGTGAGAAGCTGGAGAAATTTTTAACACTTCTGGTGGTACGTGTCTTTTGTAGTCAAGAAATGCTAGCAATGATTGAAGCTATGTATTAGAATAATTTGTATTCTTTCTTATTCCTTCAATTGAAGTAACATACAAGAGCATTCTTAACTTACCTCTCTAATAATAGAATGTAAACTAACTCAATTAAGTTAGAGTATAGAAGGAGAAATATAAGGGATAGACTCTAACTAGCTTCAAGCTTGCTTTCTACAATGATGATCGTATCTTTGATAGAACAAAAACTTTATACATTTTTGGGCTTTCTTTTCTGTCGGGCTTAATTTTTGTATGCCCTTTTCTTGTTTCTTTTGAAATCATGTATTTTACATGTATAAGTAAGCCTACATTATATTAAATATACATTTTTGTCATAGGGTGGCCCCCCAAATTTTTTTTAGTATATTTTTAATAAATAAAATCATTATTATTGTAGTTCCTATACAATTTTGGTCCCGCAATTAATATTACCTTGATCCACCCCTGATTTGATCAATGAAAGTTTGGTTTCTTACAAAAAAAAATAGTATATTCATTTAAGCAAGTGCGTGTTTTGACAGCGTGGTGATGACAATGAAGTTGGTGGGTCACAGATAATCAATGTTCTCCAGGACATCTTTGAGATTATCACGCAGGATGTCATGGTTAATGGTTCAGAGTAAGTCTTTTGAATTAGAAGTACATGTACACATTAAAATGTTGTATTACGATGAAGCTTGTTTGACATTCTTGCATGTGCAACCGTTTATTTCCTGTGCAAGAATTCTTGGTGCAGAAGATGGAAACTCTGATGGGAAGAAAGGGCAGCGGTTTGAGAATATTAACATAGACCTTACACTCAACAAATCATGGATAGAAAAGGTTTTCTTAGCTATCATTGAACCTTTTTATGTTATTTTCTTTACGTATCATTTAAAAATGAGGGCTTATCCTATCCTCTATTGTATTTTTTAACAGGTTGTCAGGCTTTATTTGCTTTTGACTGTCAAGGAATCTGCAATTAATGTACCTCAAAACTTGGATGCCCGTCGGCGTATTACATTCTTTGCGAATTCCTTATTTATGACCATGCCTAAAGCTCCTAAAGTCCGTGACATGCTATCTTTTAGGTTCGTCATTATAGATTTCCCTACCATGCGTTTCAATCTCCTATTTGATGACTAGTTTTTATCTAACTTATTTTTTAAAAAAGATATTTTTATTGTTTTTATACAAGGTCTTAAGCTAATAGGTTTGTTCCATAGAAAATTGATGATATTCATATAATTTGGATAGTTTATTTGTTGGCTGATATAATTAAGTATTGTTTCCTATCAAAAAAAAAAAAAAAAAAAATACTCGGATTGATTGGTAATTTAACATAATTTCGACATGGTATCAGAGCAGAAGGTCTAGTGTTCAAACCTCTGTCAAGTCGTTTTCTCTCCAATTAATATTGATTTCCACTTGTTGCACATTTTCAAAATTTTCAAGCCCACAAGTGAGAAGGGTTGTGGTTGATATAAATAAATTTATCCCAACCTATCCGCTTAAGCTTTTGGGTTGATTGATGATTTAATATGATTTTAACATTGTATCAGAGCAGGAGGTCTAGTGTTTCGAACCTCTATCAAGTCGTTTCCTGTCCAATTAATATTGATTTTCCACTTGTTCGACATTTTCAAAATTTTCAAGAATCAAGCCCAATGTTGTTGATATAATTGGATTTACTTCATCCTATCAGCTTAAACTTTTGAGTTAATTGGAGATTGAACATGATTGAACATTATTTATATTTTTCTAAATCTTTTATGGTTAGGGTAGAGGAGAACTCTAGTTTTTTGGTTTCCTGCTGTTTCTGTATTTGTTTTTTTTGTACATACTGTCGTGTCGCCTACACAAAAAAAAAGGAAAAAGAGAAAGAGAGAACTTAACAACTTTCTTACGTCCTTTTTGCCTTAATGCAATTTTTCTTTGCTATTAATGAAAAGTTACCTTGTGGCTAACTTGGAGTGCCTAAGCAAAATGGTGGTTTACGCCTTCACAAAAGAGATTATTCAATGGGCTCTTCTCTTTCTCTATCTTGATCACTATCTCAATTTTTTCATGTACTCGATCATAAACGTGAATTTATTCACTTGAACATTTTACTTCATGTTGTCTATTGCATTGCAGTATGTATTATTGTTTTTCTATTTCACCTTCTGTTTTTTTTTTTAAAAAAAAACTCAGTTTCTTTGCTGATTTATGACCAGTGTTTTAACTCCGTATTACAAAGAAGACGTCCTTTATTCCGATGAGGAACTCAAAAAGGAAAATGAGGATGGAATATCGATTTTGTTCTATCTCCAAAAGATATATCCTGGTGAGCTTCATCTTCGTGCCTTTTCTTTTCACTGAATGCCATGAAGAACACTTACAATTGCTTTGACTGTATACTAGATGAATGGACCAACTTTCAGGAGCGAATTAAAGATTCAAAACTTGGATATAATGATAAAGACAAGGAGTTAAATCGCCAGTGGGTATCCTACAGAGGGCAGACATTATCAAGAACAGGTTTAAAGAAATCCCCTATCTCTTTCTCCCTCTTTTCTTGTGTTAGAATTTATAGATCCTAACTTTAATCCTTGCTACGTCTGTAATCTTGATGATTTATCAGTTCGTGGTATGATGTACTACCGTGATGCGCTTCAACTTCAATTCTTTCTGGAATTTGCTGGGGAGAATAGTATGTTTTTTGATTCTATACTTTCTGCTATCATGAGATTCAGAATTTAAACCTGACTTTGTTCCCAAACTGAGCAATTGATATACTTAATTTCTACATTTGCCTTATATACTTGGCAGCTGGTGGTTATCGGAACATGGACTTAATTGAAAAGGATAAGAAAGCATTCTTTGATCGTGCACAAGCTCTGGTTGATCTAAAATTCACTTATGTTGTCTCATGTCAAATCTATGGTGCCCAGAAGAAGTCTGACGATTCTCGTGATCGGAGTTGCTATAATAATATTCTCAATCTGATGTTAACGTGAGTCAGATGTTATTGCTATCCTTAGACCACCTAAAAGTTCACCGTGTTTATTATCGACATAAATAAATAAAAACTCTGCAGGTATCCATCTCTACGTGTTGCTTACATAGATGAAAGAGATGAGACAGTGAATGGAAAGACCCAGAAGGTTTATTTCTCAGTTCTTGTGAAGGGAGGTGATAAATTAGATGAGGTATAAGAGCTTTTAAATTTTATACTCACCTGCAGTAGGAGTTGCGACCTCTTGTTTTTTTTTTATTTTTTAAACCAACCTCTTGTTACTTCCAATTATATTTGCAAGGCTGCATTTATTTTACAATTGTGCTTTGAGAAATACTTGATACTTACTAGTAAGTACCTGATAAAAACTTACCACTATTTGTGAGAATATAAAAAATACATTAAAGAATATATATTAAGATTAGAAGGTATACTTAGGGTTCTGAGATGGTTCTTATTAAGAAGGTTTTACTATTCAAGATTATAATTAAAAAATAAATACTTCTGAGCATTGTGCTTGATTTGACCAAATAATTTTTTTACTACAAAATTTGGGGTATGATATTCTTCTATTTTAATTCATGAACAATTCATAATGAGAATCATTGTCATCCTTCAGCCTTTATATATGTAGACAAGTGGAAATAGAGGTGTCTTGGTTATGTTCCTCATTCAAGCATAGGAGCAGGGAGTTAACTTTTTTGAACTTTCCCTAGACGTTACAGTTGTAATTGCTTTCCATTTATTTAGGAAATCTATCGAATCAAGCTTCCAGGTCCTCCAACAGATATCGGTGAAGGAAAACCTGAAAATCAAAATCATGCCATTATTTTCACTCGTGGACAAGCTCTGCAGACCATAGACATGAACCAGGTGATTTACCTTTCCATCTTCAGTTGAAGATAGTGTAGCATGACGTTGTTTTATTGTTTCATTGTTCAATTTGCAGTATAATTATTATTATAGGAAGTTGACAGTTAGCAACTTTACAAATCTCAAAAAAAAAAAAAAAAAATCACAGGATAACTATTTTGAAGAAGCTTTCAAAATGAGAAATGTCTTGGAAGAGCTCCAAAAAAACCGCCATGCAGATCGAAAACCTACGATCTTGGGTTTGAGGGAGCATATCTTTACTGGAAGGTCAGTCCCTTGGTGCTTGTTTGAGTCTGGTAACTGCTAGATGGGAAATCTAACTTGTTAGTTATCGACGAAGACATTGGTTTGACATTTGATGGGTGAAAATGATTTATACTTGTTTCCCCTTATATTTTTTGCAGTGTTTCATCTCTAGCTTGGTTCATGTCCAATCAGGAGACTAGTTTTGTAACTATTGGCCAACGAATTTTGGCAAATCCTCTGAGGCAAGTCATTGATTTAAAGTATTATAATTTTCAGTGTATGCGTTTAATACTTACAATTATATATGATATTGGCTTGCTCAGTGTTTTTAAAGGCGCAAGGCGCACAAAGGCGCAAAAAAGGCGCGGGCTTTATCTTAAAGGCGCACCATGTATAAAAAAAATAAAAAATATATATTTATCACA